>LIEC01010237.1:0-64542 GCA_001925005.1 Drosera capensis | reverse complement strand
TACTGAAATAGGGATTAACCTGCTTGACTTGTATTATTATTATCCTGTACGTATTTAAACGTTCCTGATTGGCATATGATTGCTCGGTGTTGCTTGCATTGCATTCTGTTTGTGCATGGGAAATGCATGATATAATAAGCATGCCAGACCCCTGAGATGGATGTGTATCCTGTGTTACTGGGCTTTCAAGCTCACTGTTACATATTCGTTTCAGGTAATAAAGGATCGTGGAGGGGACCGTTACATAGCGATGATGATTAGTTTCGACTTTTTGTACCATTTCGCTTATATTTTCGGAGTACGATTTTTATGTAATTCTAGACGATGTAAGTTGGATATTTATTTCTAGATCCTATGTTTCTGATACTTAAACCCCTTGTATTGCTTCGAAGGAAACTTTGGAGCGGCGGTAACGCCACGTGTTTAGCAGGTATTGGACAGGAAATCCCGGGGCGTTACAAGAATACTTAGAAATCTAAACAGAGAAAAAAAAAAGAACCTGTAAAATTTATAATATCCTATATAGTTAAAATTCTCCAGCCTTTACAATGAAGCAAACCTTCTAATAGAATCCCTTGAGACAACAACAATAAGGAAAAGAGAACAATGAAAAAAAATCGTCGATGAAAAGAGATCAATGAGTTAGTAGATTACCTTAAAAACTTTACTCTTTATTGAGCTGACTTACACTGTACACATAAATCTACACAATCATATATAGTAGCATCGCGACTTATATGTTATTCAACCCTAGTTCCTTTTTTTTTTTTTTTAACCTTAAACTGCAATGAATTGATAAACCCCCACTTCATTAACTTGGCAGAGCTTGAGTTAATTGTGCAGAGAGATATATATATGTACCTAAAGCAAGACAACTCTCTATATGATTGCTCACCAGAATGGACAATGGTACCTGAAAAGCAAACATGTACATGTATGTGTTAGACAACAAAAAACATCACTAGCAATACTTTTTGCTGGAATTGTCAATGAACAATAAGACTTGAACAGAACATGCTTCAAACCTGAATCCCAGCAGTAAAGCAAGAGAAAAAATCATACCCAACATTACAGGTTCAGTTTCTCATAGAAGACAAGTAGTACATACCCACGACAACAAATCAAAGGACTTTGGCCCACATTAAATTTTTCTTCTTAAATCTCTCTCCATCCACGATAGTATGAAACCAACGACAAAATGAAGAAAACTGTGAATCATGACAAAAATTACATCGATTCACGCATTTCTACCAACGACAACAAGTCACATATTGAAATACTTTCGCATCAATCACAGCAGTCGACAACAAATTAAGACCCAAAAATCACAATCAAACAAAGAGGCATATCGTCAAATCCCAAATTCTCGAAAGAAAAAAAAAAAAATCAAACTACCAATCCCAATTCGTGAAATCAAAAGTGAAGAGAACGCCAATCGTGAAATCAAAGTGGAAGAGGAATACATAATTATGACCGGAGATGTACGATTATGAGGGGAGATGACCGATTCGAAATTGGTGAGACACGATTTTGAAAGCTAGAAGGATTGAGGGTTTTTCTATTCGAAGAGAATGGCTGATGGGAGAAACTGAAGGTAGCGAGTGTCGGAGTGCTGCTTAGTTTCTGTTCTAAGGAAAATATTCTAAAATAAAATAAAAGGAAAAAGGATTTCGGTATTCTTGCAATATTCATTGTCGTGGACGGGTAAGAATTTATCTTTTGGCAATATTTTATATATGACAACATTTTTAATTGCGCTGTTGTGACTTTTTGATCCCTAATCTCTTAGGGAATGATATGGTAGCGTTTATTTTCTATGGCAACATTTTACAAACGCTAAAGAAGTGTCTATGACAGCGTTTTAAAAAATATTGTAAACAAAACACTACACTAGACACCACAGTAGTATTGGGTTAAACAATTTAGATGTGACGAAGTTTGTTATATAACGTTAAAGATAAAACTACTTTAAAGTAAGTTAATCAAAATCAATCACACACAATGATAGAAGGATGGGGTTTTATATAGGTGATGAGAAAAGACTGTGACTTTGTTTTTCGATTGATCTAGTACTACGTCATTTATCTAGCTAATCATAAATCGTGATTATAGATTTGATCCCTAATGTGTAACCTAACCTCCCTCCAGCCTTAGACTACTTCCAACGAAATGCCTCCTTTAACATCTCTCGGTAAGAGGTTGTCACGTTATAGTTAGCATGAAATTCGTGGGTTCCTAACGTATCTCGCACATCATGCAAGCGATTTTTCGATTTCACGTTCAATATGTGGGTGTATGGTCGAGTCTCGATACAAAACCTATTCTCTCGAAATCAAATGATATCATGGATCTTACAATAATTGATCACTTTGTTGAAGCATTAAGCATAACCATAAATCATAATCACAAAAACAATCAAAAACTAGATTAATGACTCAAAGTGACATCGATACAATCATCAAAGTACATCACAACCCCCAATAAAAGATTTATCTCATTATTCGAGTACTAAAACAATACAAAAACACCTAGTGGTCATAGAAATTATCAAGAAATCATCAAAATTCAAAACGGTAATCAAAGTGTTAAGAAATGCTAAACCGATCATGAGATGGAATCCGTGTAGATCCAATGAAGATCCTTGACGTCCCTTCGATCACCTTGGAATCGTGGCCATCACCTCTCATAAAATCACCTTCCAGCATTAATTTTTGTCACTTCTGTGGTATGATGATGAATGAATCTAATTTGTAGTTAAAAAGGATATTTATAGGCATTTAGGGACCGGAGTTTCTCGATAACCGTGCCCTAGCATCATGATACAAAAAGCCTAGGCGCTTTGGTATGTTTGCTGAGAAAAGGGTCGATGCACGGGCGCTTTGAGAATAATTCTGGTTGCATATTGTCTCCCAAAAGGCGTCGCAACCAAGTTTAGATGATAATTGTGCCCAAGCGCTTTGGCAACATCATTGGTTCGAGTTTTCCAACTTTGCTTCATCTTTGTTTTTTTCTTTGTTCGATCACGCTCCGTTTTCGATATCTTTGATCATCCTTTTTGTCCATTTTCACCTACAATTCATATCAAGACATCAAAACCCGCAAATATAGTAAATTGGACTAAAATCCACACCGATACGTGCACAAAGACGTCAAAATGATATATAAAAACTTGATAATACTAAGCTTGAATCGAGCTAAACAATAGTAGGCAAGGACGGAATCAGAATTAAAGTGTGGATGGCTCATCAAGGACTGCTATGTGATGACAGACGTATGTTGTGTAATGACATCCCTGAAAGAAGAGATCATTTATACTTTCCGTGTAGTTATGTTATTGAGGTTTTTAGCGCTTTTATGCCTTTGTGAAGGCAAGAAGATAGGAGGAGCGGATTGTTTGGTTTAGTAAAGTCTTAAAGGGAAAGTCTGATATGGCTTTGAGAAGACGAAGTATGCTGCTATGGTGTATTTTACCTATGATAGGAAAGAAATCAACGTCTATACCAATAATTTTCTTGTCATCCTCCTCAGTTGATTCAAACCATATGTAGGGCTGTTGTTGTTTGATTAAAGTTTTGATTGAGTTTTATACCGCTTTACTTTAAAGCCTCGTGACATAAAGTTTGGGTTGATTGTAAAGGATGTATAGTTGTAATGTCCCTTATTACTAATATACTCTGATTTGTCGTGCCTCAAAAAAACGTATGTTGGAATGTGTACACATCATAAAAAATGTTATATGTGAGATAGAGATAATCATCAAATATATAGTACTACAATAACATTGTGAGTTTATGCATGTGTAACGATAATAAAGTTATGATTTGTATTCCATGATAATAGTTAGCTGAGAAAAATTATTATTAGTTAGTTCATTCATTATAGCTCATTGTCAATTATGGTAATGCTAGTTTTGGTACTCCCTCCGTCCCAAAAAATAAAAAATAAAAAATACGCCGTGTGTTGTAAAACAATTAAATATCAATTTTTACAAAATTATCATGAAATACTACATAGTTTAAGTTGTGTATTGCAATCCTCAATCAATGACGTAATTTTTTATGTCGTCAAAATAAATAACGAAATTTCTCAAAATACGTATTGAATAGTGTAAAAAATAAAATATTACACTTATTATGGGACGAAGGGAGTATTTAATCTAAATGGTAAAAAAAAAGGGAGTATTTAATCTTCTCATAAATCTTATCTCTTCTCGTAATACAACATAATCTTTTCCCTTCGTTCCATAATAAATACAACATAGTATTTAATTTTTACAACACAATGAAATTGTAATCTTCTCATAAATCATGACAGTCTTGTCTCTTCTCCCATGGTCTAATTCTCATCTTAGGTTATTTCGCTCGCCGCTTTCCTTATTCTTTTTCTACCCTTACATTGGTTCTCTCGTTATCGATCTCATTCTCCTTGATTTATTTTCTCAATATGCTTTCCAACGAGAAAGTCGATCGACTCTTCTTGTCGAAATCCGTAATGAGATTTATCCTATTTAGAAGACCTAACTTTTTTATATTTTTTTTTTCTCCTTATGGACACATAAAGAACATGTTATAGGGCACTTCTTTTCCATGGGTTCAATTTTCATGCCCTGTGTGTGGTGCTAATGCAATCGACATGCTTAATGAAAAATATGTTTATAATGAATATTGTAAGATGAAGATTCAATTAACTCGTTATCATCCTTTTCCAGAAGAATCTACAAAAGAAGACCTTGTTTCTTTAAAGGTTACAACTTCATCACTGGAAGAGACAACACCTATCATTATTGCCTTTGAAGTTATTGAGCCAAGTGACACTCTTAACAAAAATATTGTTCTAAAAGGTAAGAATTTTACAACAAGTTTTGATCGAAATTGTTTGACATCAGTAACCACATCATTGATGAAAGTCGTCGAAGGTCGTGTCTTAAAAAACTAAAGTCCAACACTACATGTTTACAAATGTAATCATCATTTGAGTAAAAAAGGTGTAAGATCAGAGGACGTATGCAACAAAACAAGATTCACTACGATATCATCGATCATGTCATGTTTTATTGGAAACATCTTGGCCTTGAGGATAAGGCTGATTTGAAGCGGTGAGGAATGTTAAACGGTCATAAAATTAGGATTAGTATTTCATGATATTAACTAGTTGAGAATATTTATTATTAATTAATTGTTTCTTGATTATAGTTCATTGCCAATTATGATTAAGCTACTTTACTATTTAAATTAGATTTGTATCTAATGAAGAAAGCAGAAATGAGAAATTATCATCTTCCCGTAAATCATAAAAGTCTCATCTCTTCTCCTATCGTCTAGTTCTGTTCATAGCTTATTTCCCTTGTCTCTTTTCTTCTTATACTTTTCATACCCTTACAACATATGTCAATTTATTACTCCTTTCATTCTATTTCAATTATTTATTTTTTCAGAAGATCACATTCAAATTATAATTTTTTCTTATTTAATAATTTTTTCATACAAAACTATCAAAATACTCATAGTTTATATGACATCAATCAACACTATCATAATTTTTCCTTCTTTTTTTTTTCTCATTTCTCTCAATCACTCTCACGCTCATAAAGATAAATTGATCATTCCTTATAAATTCAACAAATATATAAATTATATTGTCAAATTAAATGGTTAGAATTGGAATGGGACGAAGGTTATACTTCCTTCATCTCATATTAAATGCAATATTTTCAATCATTGTACATAACTTAATGACGAAGAAAATTATATCAGTGTCGTCAGATTGAAATAAATAACTTAAATCATGATAATTTTTTAAAAAATAATATTTGATCTTTTCGTGATACGAATCAAATTTTTCCTCGACAAATATGATTTTTAAATTATTATAAATAATTCAAAATAGAGAGAATATAGCATTATGTATAAATAAAAAAAATAAAAAAAAGATATTTTAAGATAAGTATTGTGACGTTGACCAAATAACAAACCATGCCTCACAATTGGTCCACAACCGTCATTGTATCTCCATCCAAAAGGAAATTTCCACAGAGTCCGATCCAAAACTTCGATCCCACTAGAACGAGTTCGACCCCTCTAGAAATCTCCAATACCAATCTACTCACATTGACTTCTTCTCCTCCAAGTCACCTCCTCTCTCTTCATTTATCTCCCGTTTCCTTCATCGACTCCTTCAATTCCCCTCTCTCCTCTCTTCTCCTCTTCTCTCCCTCTCGGTCTTTTATCGCATCAATGGATTCCTTCTTCTCATCGCTGTTCGAGTCCGTCGCCGGCTCCGATCATCGCCAGAGATCATCGTGGAGTTTCGATACTCTCAAGAACTTCCATCAGATCTCTCCTCGCGTCCAGAACCATCTCAAGCTCGTAAAACTTCGATTCCCTCGCACGCTCTCAAGTTTTCATTCCCTGTGTTTTGTTATCTAGGGTTTTGATGCTTATTCGTGAGATCGATGTCGTTTTGCAATCGGTGATTTTGTTGGTTGGAAGCTGTTGGTATTGGCATGATTTCTAGGGTTTGTGTGCGAAATCGTTGGTATTGCGTGTTGGTTGGTTGTTTGTTTGATTCTGCGAGATCTTGGTTTTTCTCTGTTGTTAGGGTTTTGATTTTGGTTTTTGTTTACGAGTAATTAATCTGATTCAATTTGTCAGATGAAACCTCGCTGGTGAAATTGAGCGATAGTAACCTATGAGTGATTGCGTAGTCTTTGTTCGTATAAGTTATAGCTATAACAACCTGAGCTATCCTCATCCCGCCTTCTGTGATGAAATATTGCATAAGTTATTGGAGGAATAAATTGAAGAAGTTTCTGGGAGTAGCAAATCGAAAATTTTGCTGGGAGTAGCAAATCGAAAATGTTTCTGGGAGTAGTGCATTGTATGGGTTCTTGGAGAGAGAATGATATCAGGAGGAGTGTATAGCGAATTGAAGAATTTACTGGAAGGCGCACTCCAAAGTGGTTATTTGAGGGAAAAGATATCGGGAGGAGTTCGCAGTTTGCGGCATATGGTTTATTTACCAGAAGTCTTGGCGCACAGGTGGCTTGGGTATTTCTATGACTCACAAGACTTGGCCACCTTGTAAACATCTTTCTAAGTTCATTGGGTTATGTTTTTCGTCATCTTTTTGCATAAGTGCGAAAGTAGGTGGATTACTTTGTTCACTTTGTGGTCGCATCTTTGTTCACTTTGTGTGTCTTCAGAAGCTGTGATGTCCAATTCCTGTTGCTTATCCCTGCTTTAGATGGTTCTATGAACTGGTGATATGCTTTATCAACTTGATGTCATATCTGTTATCGTTTTTCCTGCTGATAAGGATATGTGTTTAGGAGGCTTTTAGGTAGTCGCATTGCATTTGCACTTTATGCTGCGCTTCTTTTGTTCTCTGCCTCTGAAGTATGTCTTTTTGGATCTGTCAGGTCTATCTTACGCTATGTTGTGCTCTATTTGCATCTGCTGTTGGGGCGTATGTGCATATCCTTTGGAATATTGGGGGCTGGTTGACAACCTTCGGTTTTCTTGGCTGCATCGGAGCACTTGTTGCTTTCCCGGAAAAAGAGGAGGTGATTTGTTTCCCTGTTAAGAGTTGTTTCTGTCACATGTTGAAGAAGTTGTTGAGCTTATCTGATTTCTTTATGCCGTGCAGAAAATGAAATTGTTGAGCTTATCTGATTTCTTTATGCCGTGCAGAAAATGAGGGTTCGACTGTTAATGGCTGCTGGCTTACTTGAAGGAGCTTCTGTTGGTCCTTTGATCCAAAGAGCTATTGAGGTTAATCCAAGGTTAGTCATCATTTAGTAGCTGTGTCGTTTTTCCCCTTTTGCGTCTTTGCTTTCATGGCAGTCACATGCTCAGATGCCGCGGACAATTTCTTCCAACATAACAATGCATGTTTGTCTGTCTGTCTTTCTTTCTCTTCTTATAGCAATATTAGACCATATTTTAGACCATAGATTTCTGCAAGCTTTGGATGCTGAGGCTGAAAACCTTCCCTCTCACCCATTCATGAGGAGGAGAGATTTATCTGACCGTATTATTGTTTTGCTTTTGGTGGTTTAAAATGTCAGCATTCTGGTCACTGCGTTTGTGGGTTGTGCAATAGCTTTTGGTTGTTTCTCTATGGCTGCCATGTTGGCAAGACGGCGTGAGTACCTTTATCTGGGTGGGCTGCTGTCTGCTGGTATTTCCACTCTCTTATGGTTGCAGTTTGCTAGCTTTCTGTTCGGAGCCAGCATGAGTGTCTTCATGTTTGAGGTGTGCTACTTTCTTTCTCCTTGTCTTCCCTCCGTTATTCAGAAAGAAATGTGGGAACGATAAGTGATTATTGTCATCTGATTCTTGCAGATTTACTTTGGACTTCTGATCTTTGTGGGTTATATTGTGTTTGATACACAAGAGATCATTGAGAAGGCACATAACGGAGATATGGACTATGTTGTGCATGCTATGACTCTTTTCACTGATTTTGTGGGTCTGTTTGTGAGGGTTCTCATCATCATGGTATGTGATGCTTAAACTGGAACTTGATGATGCATGCTGTTCTGTCATAATATGTGATTTTCCTATACATGTGGAAGTCTTTTATCTGTGGAACTGCGTTGGTTATTCCTCTTCTATTTCTGCCAGAACTCGTTATTTCCTGTATTCTATGCTATGGTTACAGTTTTGTCTTTGTAGTGGATAATAGCTCACTCAAATTTGTTCCTGTAACAGTTGAAGAATGCTGAGGAGAAAAAGGAGAAGGAACGCAAGAAACGCCGCTAATAACTTCAGCTACTGCCAGTTGAATCAGGCACTGCGGTGTGATGTCTCTCGTCCATGTAGTTCACTCCAAGGCATTTGACTGAAACTATCTGTTCTTTGTTCTTGTAGTATATTCTCCTGACTTTGTTTTTTCTTTGGTCGTAGTAGGTGTATCACACAGTTCATTTACGCTTCTTGTGTAAAGACTAAAGTTCTTTCTCTGGCATGTATGAAGATATGTTTCTGCGACTTAGCAGCTTTCGCTCGCTTTGTTTCTCATTTCGACTACAGGTTTTGTGTTGCTCTGCTATGCATGTTCTCATTCAAGGGATGCATACAGCATAGATGACTCAACAAAGCCTCAATTTGAAAGCGTTGTGACGAGACTTGTTCTTCCTCTGCATGCATGAAGATAGCGTTTGCTAGTAAGCAGCTCCCTTGGCTCGTTGATTAATTCTCCTGTTTATTTTTCTGTGCGTACTCGCTGGTGGGATGCATAACTGATCGAGGAGCTTGTACATGACAGAGCAGTTAGCTTTCCAGTACTTCACAAATTGTCCATCGGGTGTATGTTTCTCGAGTTATGAACGTCGGTGAACATAGTGTCGATCAAAATGGTCTGCTTGCTAAGAAAACTGCAACTATAGTGAAATGACTCAACTTTTTGAACAATACTTTAACGATCATACCAGCTTTGATTTGGCATACCAATGGGTTTTGATAACAGTTTAATTATTTTGAGGATAAACACATGGGTGCTCAAGTCAACTCTATTTCTTAATTTAAGGTGTCCGTTAACATAAAAAAAGATCTTGCAACCTCGGGTTCTCATGTCAACTCTATTTCTTAATTTTAAGGTGTCCGTTGACATAAAAAAAATCTTGCAACCTCAAAACACATCAAACGAAACGGATTTTCAAGTTGTTTGAAATCAATGTCTAAAATTATGAAAATCAAAACTAGTGAAAAAAAATCAAAAAATCAGTAGCGCAAACTAAAAGCACTTCATGAAATAAAATATTTTTTTATAAAGGAAATTTTGAACACTGCACTTAGATGAATGAGAAATAGAAACTAAAAATCATTTTTCCTAGTTTTCTATTTTTTGCTTTTTTTCATCCATTTAAGAAAAAAAAAATCAATGCCAAATAGTTATGTTTCATCAGCCAATGAAGCAAAAACTAAAAATAAGAAGAATCAACAATACCAAACAAGCCCTAATATCATGGATTTCTATAATATAGTGTGTTTGTTGTCAATTTAGAATAAGAAATTGATGTACTAAATACCATAATCAGGGACACGATAAACCACGAATAAGAACCGTAATGATAACACACGAGATTTAACGTGAGAAAACCTTCACATGGCAGAAAAACCCACGAACAAACAAAATCACTATTCAACCGTCAGATTATAACTTGTTTGTCTCTCTTAACTCATTCAATCTCACCTTATATTTCGTTCAAACTTTAGAGAAAAATTTAACTATCAATAAACCCTCACTATTTATCGAGATTTGCATATTGAAGATATCTACCTAAAAGATTTTATCGAGAGATTTATCACTAAAGATATTCTACACATATCAAATAAATATCTAAATCTGGATCAAATATCAATCCAATCTTCAACAATTTTGACCTTGGTTCGATATCCAAAACACACAAGCGACGTGAATTGAGTAGACATCTTGCACCCCACCTGGCACGGCCTTACACCCCACTTCCTGCGGTAGACGACGGGCTCCATCATAGACTCTACATAGGGATCATGAGACCTCGAAGGTGAGCTTCACCATCTTCGTTTCCTTCTTCGGCACCCACCTGTACCGACCAGTTTTTCTAGAAGATCTACCATCAGTTCTCTTTGTCATCTGTTGCTCTTTGGCATTTGTACCACATGAGCCCTTCGCTATCTGCACCACTTGTGCTCTACATCTCCAGCATATTCTAGTCTCTACGACCTTGACTCGATCAAATCTGATAGTCCCCTGATGACTAACTGGTTCTTCACTATCCGCATGAGAACTCCTTGGGGACTATGTCAACTAAATCATGCCTCAACTTCTTGACACTCCGACGCCGGCTTCTATCGTGGCTCTTGTACGACTATCCTTGAAGCTTTCTTTCTCAACAACCATACTCTCAATCAACATAAACTGGTTGTATATTTTTTGAGCCATCATCACGACCATGACACCTCCCCCTCACAAACATCTTGTAACATTTGGAATCCAACTGACCAAGTGAGATTAATTTTTTCCTTATGCTAGGAACAAACCTAACATCTCCCAACGTACGCACGATCCAATCAAACATCTTGATCTTGACTATGTCAACTCCAAGGACCTTGCATGTCGAACCATGACCTCACTGTATGAAACCTCCACTACTAGGCATAAATTTGTGAAAAGATCTCTACTCTAAAACATATGAAAAGAACATTTTGAATCAACAATCCAATCAGAATTGATATATTTTCTCCTAAGGCCATGTAGATCACTTTATCGTTGTCATTTTCTCCTTCTGCAACACTCGCAGAATGCAACCTTCTTCCTCTGTTCTTGTTTTCTGGACTCTCTATCTTGAAGTGCCAATCCTATAGCACTTGTAGCACTCCACTTGAGTCTTATCTTTTATCCTCCTCTTGGACTTGGACCTTACTACGAAGCCTTCTTCTTTGTTGATAGGAATTAGATTCAACTTGCTCGTATCAAGTACCGCAAAAATGACATCTTCAACCTTTAGATTATCCCTCCTGATAAATAAGGTAGTCTTGAGCGTAGAATAGGAACTCAGAAGCAACTTCAATATGGTCAACGCATGATCTTTGTTAAGCATTTTATATATCGCTCTAGAACACAAGTATACATGTCGCTTTGCAAGTAATAAAGTGATGTGTTAGAGTATTGTCCCACTAAAAACTTAGCCTCTAACGATTGACGTGTAGAGTTCTTTAATGTTACGTAGCAAATAAAATAAACTACTAACTCACTAAGCTAAAACGATGAGTGGTATGGATGTGATCATGTGAAGGTAGGGTCATGACCTCGTTCTCCTAGTTAATGATCATTCCGTTTACTCTAATTTTGTTGTTTTTTAAGTGAATAGGTTGTTAGTCAAGAATTCCTATGTTATATTCTAGTCTCTCTCGAGGTTTAGAGTAAATCTTACTGGACGTTACTTCAATTGCATCTCTGTGAGGCTGACGCTACTAGTAAGTAATTAGCACGATGTTTCCTCTTAGATAACAACTACAAGAGTGACGGAAGCGGTTTCTCAACCTCGCGTTCAACTCAGGGTGAAAGTTGCATAGGTCTACTTATGATCAAAGTTTGGTGATCAATCAAACTAGGCATTATGATCAACAACTAACATACAACCTTTTTTTATTCTTTTATTATTATAAAACCAACAGACAACCTTAAAGAACGAACAAACGAACAACTAAATTATAGCATGAAAATAATCACAACACTATTCAAACTACATCACGACCTTAATCGAAGGTTTACCTCATGATTTGTGGGTCAAGGCAATACATGAAACACCATGCGTACATACAAACCATCATCAAATATAAATCATAAACACAAATAGGAGAGGGTAAACCAAGATGATCCTCTAAAAACTCTCATTGTCAATGGTCTTGGGTCTCTCCTCCAATCTTGATTTTTTAATATTTTTTTTGTGATTTGCCTTTAATTTAGTGTGAAACGAGGATAGCAAGAACCCCAAATCAAGCACCAAATATCCTAATACTTAGATACTTAGCCACGGCAAAGGTATCCTCATCAAAATGTGAGAAAGAGTGTTTTTATGTTGCAAAAGAGGGAGGGTGGGTGACATAGGCCTATGACATATGTGAAGGCTAGTTTTGGCCCATTAGGCTTCCACGTCGTGGTCTATTTTGGTCCGGACCTTCTCGTCGTTTCGTCCAAGCTCACTTTTACCCCGTTTGACCTCGTTTAACCTACGTTTTTTACCTTCTTGATATCATTTTTCTGTACTTGTAAAAATAATTATGAAAATATATGAATTAGCTCAAGGAGAAGCATTTAATACAATTTAGATGCATAATTTATTCCAAGAGGCATTGAAAACCGAGAAGAAAACAAGATTAAATATGCATTTTTCACACTATAAACAATCTTCATCGTCTATCTTCACTTTTAAATCGATCATTAAGTCAAAAATCTGTTGAACTTTGACAAGTGATCATTCAAGTCCATACTTTTCTACATCTTGAGATCTTAGAAATCAAAATTCAATGATAGATAGTTGGACAACGATGTCGGCGTGTAAATCTTCTCCAGTTTCTCCTAAAACATCTTGGGAGAAGTCACTGTCAAAACCTATTATTTTATCTTTATCACGAGACTCAAGCGAATGCTAGATGTCGCTTTCTCCTGCATCTACTCCCAATCTTTCTCTTTCATATCAACGGATTTCCCATCTTTAAGTGCCGTAGAAAATCTTTGCTGGACTAGGATATCCTTGATCGTTCTCCACCAAATATTGACATTCGTCTGCCTATCGAATGGGTCGATCTTGAATTTCATAATATTCACTATCTTCTCGTCCTCTGAACTTGTTAATTCTGAAATGTTTCAATCTTTATTTAAAAATATCGATCTTTTAATCCAATATCCAATCTTTTTATTTAAAGAATCAAATTTTCCTCTACATGACGTAACTTAGAGCTCTAATACCACTTGTTATGAATTTAGATCGAGAAACTGATGCACCGAATACCACAATCAAGCATACGATCAACCACAAACAAGAACCAGAATGATAATTCATGAGATTTAACATTGAAAAACCCTCACAGGATAGAAAAATACACAAAGAAATAAACCACTAATCAATCGTTAGATTATAACTTGCTTGCATCCTCCAACTCTCTCAATCTCACCTTATGTTTTGCTCAAACCCTATCTATAAACCAACAGAATTGTATATTGAAGATATCTAACTAAAAGATTTATCCTATAGAAACTTATCACAAAAGATATTCTACACATATCAAGTAAAATCTAAATATCTCGACCTAATCATCAATAGTACTTTTGAACATTAGTGTTCTCGATTTCTTGCCTTATTGTTCGTTTTGATTTTTAGATTTTGCATGATTAATTTTCAATTCTATTAGATTCACGTTCTCGAGGAGTCAAAACTCTAACACCTCGCATCTCGACCTTGGGGTCATCCTCGTGTACCTCGAGTAGTCATGACCATGGTGTAGGGTGCCGTCGAGGTTGCTCGTGTTAGTAGGTTAGTATAGAAAATCAAAATAAGAATGCAAAATAGAACAAGAGAAGATATGCAAACTAGTTAGTCGAGATGAGGAGAACCCTTTGTCCTTAAGACCTTATTGATCCGTCTTCGGTGCTAACGAATAGCGACAATAGTCTTCCAAGATACAATCTATGCTTCGAACTCTCTCTGGACAAATGAACTAGTTTGGATGGAAGACGCACTCGAACTGGAAGCATGTTTAATGCAATGATCTCAGTGGAGAGACTGGGAAATGGACTAAAAGAAATAGAGGAGGAATGTATGGGATTCTGTATTCTGGAAGCATTTTAGGCATTATAACTAGAGGCAAATCAAAGAGAGGACATCGTGACACATGTCGTACAGACATTGGACGACAAGTCTAACTGCCATGCTAACTGGGTAACTACCCAAAGATCAGCAAATATGGATAAGCATGACATGAGAACCAGTCCAAAACTTTATATATAAAAAACATATTATTTTATGGACCCACGCACACGATCGATCAAAACGAACCGATCCAAAACGACGGTCTCAAACAGATTCTCGTTTATGGCATCCAAGTAGATCTTTATTCTAACCTTCAAATCTCCAAATTTCTCAATGGTGCACATTGGAGGTCTCAAACTCAAATTATTGACAGTCATCTCGAATTCACACAGAGTCATACAAAAACAATCACAACCAAGATCTCTTCATATAAACAAGTAAAGAACTACTCTGATACTAAATGAAAATGCGTGATTGTAATCAAGAAAAGACTAGAAGGGGGATAAATAGGTTGTTCTACTCAATTTTGATATCTAATAATCTTATAGAGAGTGAAAACAGGTATCCGATCAAACAGATGCAAATCAATCTGAGCATATGATTCCAAGCACACGATGAACAATTTATCACCTAATCAAGATTCTAATAATTTCGGTCTAACTACTTGATGAGCGATCTATTGGGTTATCAAGAAATAACCAACTGATCTTCTAATGATCAAGAAACTATGATCAAACGAGTATCTTGATGATCTATCAACGTATCGACACTCAAAGTTATAAATATAAAGAGACAAACAGATCAAAACCAACAGATCAGACAAGAAAGAAAACAAGAAATCAAGAACACACATGTTATAGTGGTTCAAACTCAAATAAGTGTTAACTGATTTGAATTTAAACCACTCTTTCTCTTGTTAGCAATGTGCTACATAAGAAGGAAATCCACTAGATCACTTAAAATCATAGTACAACAGATAGAGTTTTTTGGCTCACTTTTCAACCTTTGCACATAATTAGATATCAACTAATCTGATCACACCTCAGGATCTTTTAGCCACAATCAATCACAATCAATTGTAAACACAAACTCATAGAGTACGAACACTTGCAATAATCACTGTCTTCGATATGATATTCTTGATGAACAACTTCTTGAATTACAGTTTGCAGTTTCTTGGAGAGAGAGAGAGGGAGAGGGGGAAGGAGAGAGAGAGAGAGAGCGCTTGGATTCTTGCTTAAGTGAAAAATTTTAATTAGATAGATGCTTCTCTCTCTGTAGACTTGTGCCTTATATAGGCAAGGTTAATAGATTACTCTCCATTCAATCCCCAATTTTCCTTCTAGAAGTCCAACTCTATATTTTAAAAGTTTTAGACCAAACGTCAACAGAGTCTTCCTTCAGTAGATATGTTTCTCAGTAGATAACTCTTAGAAGAGTGTTTGTATCAGATATTTGTATGATCTGACGCTGCCTATCTATTAATTTCTTTGAGCTATTTTGATAATTGATCTGAATAGAAGCACTAACTTTCTTTTATCCTCTTGAACCAATCTAATAACCGATCTGACCATAACCAAGACTGATACGCATAAATTCTGGAATTGATACTCACAAATTCCCTAACCAGACGAAAGAAAGCACAAAACCTGGAAGACTTATCTGACCCAGACCAACTATTTTGTCCAGAGCTTCCATTGTTTTGAATCAAACCGTTGACAGATTGCCTGTGAACTATCAAAATACTTCATTTCAAAAGTTAATACTCCTTTGATTCATCAAATCCAATATTATACTTTTAGATTTCTTATTCATCCGAGATCGATTTTTAAAACTTTATCATGCTACCATCTACTTGAAATGTCTTTTCTAATGAGCCCAACCCAATCGGATGATTAGAACTAGCTAAAAATCTTGGTCTAACAGACCGATTTTTGACAATCCTTCACATGAATGAAATTAATGCATGTAGACACTGAGAGAATTCAAATTGTAGGATATCACATCAAGAGAGATGAGCTTTCAGTTTTGAACCTTTATTAATGAAATACAATCGAGTTTACCCAACCATACAGTGAATGCGATGACTTGAACCGTTAGCTTTTAGTTTAACCAAGATAATTGTATTCACATGGAATCTTCCCTAGCACCTTTAGGTACTCATTATTGTGTCCATTTTATCCCTGGACAGATCTTGGATTCATAAGTGTTTAACTTTCTTTAGAGGCAACCACACCTTTTATACTTATATAGGTGATCTGACTCGCTTACTAGTATCCTACGTATATTCTGCGGGAATCATTACAAGCATTAGTTTAACCTATACCCCTTTTTTTACAGGTAGCACTTTTCTAGTCTTGGAAATAACTCACAAGTGGTAGAACGAATCTTCGTAGTTTAGTTGCCTCATTGAACCAGCATGATTGGTTAAGATACCACTATGACGATTACTTTTCCATGGATTTAATTCACTCCCCTCGACAATGTCGATAATAATTCTATAGAAAAACCTTTTGTTAGCGAATCCGCAAGGTTTTCATGTGACCTGGAAAAGTCAACAAAAATCACATTGCTAGAGATTAATTGTCATATGGATTTATTTCTATGACGTATATGTTGTGAATTTCCATTATACATCTTGTTCTGTGCCAGTCCTATCACAAAACCATTATTATAATGTATCATGATAGCAGACACTGGCTTTGTCCAACACGGAATATCCTCCAGAAAACCATGAAGAATCTTGGCTTCTTCACCTCCTTTATCTGAAGCAATAAAATCTTATTTCATCGTGATCGAGCTATAAATGTTTGTCTGAAAGATTTCCAAGAGACAATGCCACCACCAAGTATAAACACATATCCACTGATGGACGTCGTATCATGGGAGTCAGATATCTAATTCGTATCACTGTATCCGTCTAATATAGCTAGATATCTCATATAATGTAATCCATAGTTCATATAATATTTCAAATACCTAAGAACTCTTTTTAATGCCGTCCAATGGTCATTGCTAAGATTATTAATAAAACCGATCGAGTTTATTCATTGCACATGCAATATCGTGACATGTACTATTGCTGATGTAAATTAAACAACCAATAATCCGGACATATTCAGATTGGGATATGGGTTTCCCCCGATTCTTCACCAAGAGTTGACTAATGTCAAGTGGTGTCTTGACAGGAGACATGTCAAATACTTTGAACTTCTTTAATATAGTCTCTATGTAATGAGACTTTGACAATGCAAGCCCGCCAAATGTCTTAGAGATTCTTATCCCCAATATGACATATGCTAGTCTCAAAATGTTTCTGCAACATTTCCTTTGTATTTCATGATAATATTATGAGTAATGCCCATGATTAGCATGTCATCAACATATAAGCATAGTATCATATATGCTTCATGTGTGCTTTTGACATAAACACACGTGTCTTTCTCATTATTTGTGAAACCATTCATTAACATGGTTCGATCGAACTTCTCATTCCATTATTTTGGAGTTTGCTTAAATCCATACAATGATTTAAGGAGTCGCTGTTTGACTTCGATTTGATGGATTTTAAGTTTTTGTTCTGCTGCAATAGCAATGTGTATTTTGATGGAAGTCATTCTCATCATAGGAGAGAGAGCATATCAAAGTACTCAAGGCCTTTTTTTTTTATTGATAACCTTTTGCGATCAATCTGGCCTTATATATATTGATAGTTCCATCAGCCTTATACTTTCTCTTAAGAATCTATTTGCATCCTAAAGCTTTATTGCATGGTAGAAGATCAATCAACTCCAGGTGTGATTTTGCATTATGGATTGTATCTCGCTATTAACATCATATTTCCAGTATAGAGCTTTCGGACTAGACAATGCTTCGTTTAGTGTTCTTGCCTCATTTTTCAACATGTATGTTAGAAAATCAGGTCCAAATTCTTTTGTAGTACTAGACCTTTTACTTCTAGGTTCTTTATCAGCTAGAGGAGAATTGTTAGAAGATTCACGAGCTCGTTTGTTAGAGCTCTCTCCCTTTTTAAGACAAAAAGGGAGCACCTCTTCAAAGTTTGGAATTTTCGTCCCTTTTTGCTTGACTCAATTATCGTCCCCTCACTCACTTTGGAATTTTCTGATTTGTGAACCAAAAAGCGATACGGGCTACTATTACTTGCATATCCTATGAATATGCAATCAATAGTTTTAACGCCTATTTTTTCTTATTTTGGCTTAAATATCTCGACCTTTGCCAAGCACTTCCGCACTTTCAAGTATTTTATAGGAAGGTTTGTTAACTTTCAATAACTTATAGGGAGTTTCACTCATCTTTTCATGGGGTATTTTATTCAAAATATAAGTTGTTGTAAGTATAGATTTCCCTCACAAATTCTGAGGCAACTCAGAATTTATTAATATCGTATGCATCATCTCTTTAAGAGTGCGATTTTGCAGCAAATCCGTTGGATTGTGGTGAGTAAGGAGGAGTCGTTTGATGAATAATGCCATTTTTAGAACAAAACTCATCAAAAGATGCTCCATATTCTCTACCTCTATCACTGCGAATTATCTTAATTCGCTTACCAAGGTGGCTTTCAACTTCACATTTATATTGTTTGAAAACATCCAAAGCTTGATCTTTGCTATGTAACAAGCATAGCAATATCTTGTGCAATCAACAACAAATGTTATGAAGTACTTCTTTTCACCTCGAATTTTCACATACTTTAAGTAACACAAATCGATTTGAATTAATTCTAGATGTGAAGTGCTTCTTTCAATCTTAGGAAAAGGAGCCTTTGTCATTATCGCTTCAATACATATTTCACATTTATGTGTGTTAACATCGAAGGAAGGCAAAAGATCTAGACTCATTAATCATTTCAAAGTGTTGTAATTTACATGTCCCAATCTAACATGTCATAAATTAGGACACTCAATCAAGTAAGTAGAAGACTTTACCTTTATTAATATCAAAGTCACGGATTACATGCATTGCATTCATCTTGAATAGACCATTATCTAAAAAAAACCCTACCTACATACACCACAACCTTAGACAATACAAATTTATTAACTTTAAACACAAGCCTAAATCAAGCCTCAGACAAAAGAGGGCTGGAAACTAGATTCTTCCTAATATGTAGCACATACACTACATCAATGAGAGTCAGTTCCTTACTCGAGGTCATTTTCAATACGACCTTACCAATACCTTCTACTAGAGAAGTAGAAGAGTTTCCCATATAAAGATCTCGTCCTATAAAACATCATTTTATCAGCACAAACATGACGAGTGGCTTCATTGTCCATCCATAACTCCCTCGGATTGTCCACCATGTTAGCTTAAAAAATGACAATAATAAGGGAAAGGTTCAAGGGATAAATAGGAACCTTTTCATCTTCCACCATGTTGGCATGGTTTTGTTTGTGCTGATTATTGTCTTTTTTAGGTTGACAATAATTACGTGCTATATGATGCAGTTTCCCACAGTTAAAGCATGTTCCATTGAACTTCTTCTTCGTCGAATCTCCTCGGTTTTGTTCATTCTTTGGGAGCTTCCGCTTCTTCCTCGAACTTGACTCCACCAAGTTTACCTTTTCCTCTATGGGTTGTTTCCTCATCCTCTTTTCGGATCGACAATTGTCTTCTTTAATCCGTAATCTTACAATTAGGTCTTCTTTTCCTTCACGTTGCACAAAGTGTTGTCCAGACAGTTAAGGATATAATTCTTGCATAGAGAGTCATCTTGCTTCCATGCAGCTTGATCCGACAGAACCTTCAGACCCGTTTCTCCCTCAGCAACTTTTGACAAATCCTCAGCGAGGAATTTCACCAAACTCATGCAGGTTAGATAGAATAGCATTTTTTGCTGCCATCGTTTGAAGTCCACGCCTATGAACGTCTCCGATTTCTCCAAATGAGAGGGAGACGTAACAATCATTGGAGCAATTATTGTACTACTCGTTGACATTTATTTATGTATACATAGCAAAGAAAAAATGATCAGTTGTGTGTATAACATAGTACGTCAACACAATAACAAAGTTGAACAAACGGTCCTTTACGATAATACAATCGGTTCGTAGCTTTAGCAATCAAATCTGTATGCTAAGAGAGGCAAAGCAATCAGATTTGTAAACCCAGTAATCGAACTGTAGGCAAAGCATTTTAATCTGTTTGTAGGCTTAGTAATCAAACCATAGACAATGCAAAACAGAGTAGCTGGGTTCATAGACTAAAAAATCAAATAGTAAACAATGATTAAATAGATTCCTGTATAATTTCCTAAGATTGTCAGTGGGTTAGTACAAAAAATCAAATTCAGAATGCAAACAGAAAAAGGGAAGATATGCAAACTGCTTAGTCAAGGCGAGAGGAACCCTCTGTCCTTGAGACTTTATTGCCTCGTCCTCAGTACCAACGAATAGCGACAATAGTCTCCTAAGATAAAACGACTAAAGTCTCTAAATAACTACGACTAAAGAAACCACATACCTAATCTGTGCTTCGAACACTCTTTGGACAAACGAACTTGTCCTTGCATGCATCAAAAATTTAGGAGGGGGGGAGGGGGGGTTGGGTTCTATAAAAAAAAAACTTTGAGAGGTATCATGTGTGGTAAAAATCAAAATTTTTTCAAAATTTAGGAGGCCGCGATTTGACCTGACATGAAAATTTATATGTATGTTGAATTTGTATGAAATTTTATGAAGAAAAAATATTATTTTGATGGTAGTGGGGTTTACTAATAAATATACTATAGTATATGCTCATTGTTTTGATATTTGTTTGTGAAAAAATTACTAAATATAGTATATTATATATATTTTGGAACAGTTTAAATAGGGTAGTGTTGCTGAGCTGACGAATACGAATCGAACCGAGCTGACGTGCACATGCGTGTGTTTGAGCCTTACGTACGCTCTCCCCTTCATACAAATTGGGTACCCCTTAGGGATCCAAATCCATTTTCAAGCATACCATATATAAGATATTTCAGTTCATACAAGAATTGCAATGTGATTTTGCATATGACACATGAATATTTTTCTCTTCATATGAGTTACTTCGAGCATTGATTTCTCATTCATCAAAAAATCGATTTTCAGAACTTTAACATACTACAATCGTCTATTTAAAACGTAATTTTTAACGAAGTCAACACCGTTCCAATCACTAACTCAGAATCTTGATCAAATGGACCGATTTTCAATAGCTCGTCATGATGACGAGTGTTTACGTTTCATTGTGCCATAAACCTACCCCATAATTGGCATTTGATCATTTCTGTGGTGGTGGATCTCTGTTTAGCCCGAGGTAAGAACCCAAGTGACTGAGCGAGTCAAGCCAGATATATGATGTGAGATCACGGTCCTGACGTTTGAGAACTTGTTGTTTCACCAGGATCAAGCGAACATCATTAGATACAACCACAGATGAGGTTACCTCGGGAATCTGTCACGAAGCTTAAGCAAGCGTCTTGGGTGAAAAGCAAAAATGCTCCACTTACTATTCAAGAAATTGATTGATTACCTCATTTAGGATGGTAGGATACTTACAAGAAACTTTCTCAAATGTCATTTGCTCACTGGGAATATATTAGGCTTTCAATGTTGGGCCTCATGCAGCCCATTACACTATTGACCTAAACAATGTGAACTTAATCCCAATTATTCATTTAAAAGAAAATATTATGAAAAAAAAGAGATTGCTATTAGCAACATATAAATTTGTATTATTAGAACACATTCAATAATATATATTTTTATAAATATTTTTGTTTTTAAAATTGCACAATCATTTAATATCATCCTTTATTATTTTTTAACAAAACATAATATTAGTTTCATATTTCCTTTGTTCAAATATTATTTGATCAAATAAGCACAAAAGAAAATCTATGCTCAAGATTTGTTACCTGCTTCATTTTAACAACATGATGATATACTAATATTTCTTCGAAAATTTAAGAAGAAATAATCAAATTTAGAAAAACAAAACAGAAAAGAGACTATTTGGAAAAGTTGAAACATTTACTTGGTAAAGAGTACAAACTACAAGAGGTTCAACAAACCAGCAAAGGGAGGAGAGTCATTCTACCACTGCTATTACTATACCCTCTTTTTTTTTTTTTCAACGTTTGCCTTTTTCTCAAAAACAAAATTTGATAGAGATTCCTTCAATTCAATGACCCATCTTCATTTGATTACGAAACCCAAAACCCATCTCTAATTTCATCATTTTGACTGATTAATTGGGTTAATTTTCTGTGTACCCTTTTGCGTTGATGAGTCTTCAAAGCCATCAAGGCACAAAATTGCTTCTGGGTTTCTTCCATTTTTTTGCCTTTTGTTTCTAATTTTTCTTTTCCTTGGGTTGAATTCTCTATCTGTAACTCTCTTTTTGGAAGAAATAACCTCCTTGAGAACCCACCTGTTACTCTATCTGCAACATGACGATTGAAGAACAAATTTAGTTTGTTTTGTTTTTTTTTTCAATATTTTCTTTTGGGTTTGTTGAGTTCTTGCTTTTGAGCCAATACAAAAATCCGTCTTTTGTTGTGAAATTTGTATAAGAAAAATCAGGGAAAGAGAGATGGGAAAACAAGGACCTTGCTATCACTGTGGTGTCACAAGTGAGTTCTCCAATGAATTCCAGCGTCAGAATTGGGGGAAAAAAATCTGTTTTTTTGTTGGTTTTTGTATCCTTGCAAATTTGGATGAATTGGTTTTGCATATGAGGAACTTTGTTGATTAAAGGAGAGTTCGGAATTGACCCAAAAGAACCAATAAAATGATGAATTCTGGGTGCTTTTTGTCTTGGTATTTGGGTTTAGTTTGATGAAATTCAGAGGCTGTGATTGTTGAATAGCAGGTGGTGTTCTGTTCTGAATTGATCTATTAGTATGGGTTTGGGTTTAAATGGAGAATTCATTGGGTTCTTATGTGGTTTTGGTGGTTGACTCTTGACAGCAAGTATGGTTTGTGTAGAATTGGTGAGGAGTTCATGTTCTTGTAGGAACTATATCAAATCATGGATACTAGGAGTTGTTGAACATTGATTTCGAGGGGGCTTGTTGTTCATAAGAGTGACTATTGGTGTCCCTCATGAACATGCGCACTGAAACCATTTTTCAACTCTTCATGTTTACAAAATGGTGTTGTTTCCTTACCTCCTTCAAATGGCTTGATCATATGAATGAAAGACAAAAGGATGCCGGTGTCGAGCTTGTTTGCCTTTTCATAGATGTTTGCTTCCAATCAGCTGTCGTTCCTTTTCCATTTTTCTAGACCTTTGGCCCTATGACCTGAAATTCTTATACAATGAAAGCCCTTTTAGTTCCTTAGCTCAAATTAGTTTCCAATTGAAAGTCCTTTTACAACCTGGTACTAAAGTGTCATTCAAGAGAATGAAGCAATGACTTCGGATTAGATTGATCAGTTCTCATTCTGGTGTCTAAGCCCCATCCTTGATTTGGTCATTCATACTGAAATGACAATCTTCTTCAGAAGGATTCGGTTGGCTATTGGTTTGCAACTCTCAGTTACCTTGATGTTCTAGCTCTGGTTTATTGCCAACCTAATACTTGAGAATGCGGTGTAGTAGTGAAGTAGTAAAGTAGAAAAAGGCGCAATGTCGTATTGCCAACCTAATACTTGAGAATGCGGTGTAGTAGTGAAGTAGTAAAGTAGAAAAAGGCGCAATGTCGTGGAAGTTATGAGGCTAAGCTCAGTAGTTGGCTAAATATCTGAGCTTAAGCATATTCAAATTGATGGTCTATATGTTGATGACTAGAGAATGCAGTTTTAGAAAAGAATGGTGCTAACTTCCTGTACTACACAATGAACAGATCTCGTTCAGAACGCTATGGTTTTACACTTGCTTCTGTTCTGAATCATGAAACACATTTCTTACTATGGAAGCAAAGCTCCCCCCACCCCCTTTCATGAATTCACAGTTCATTGCTGATGATTTTATTCTAATAGACTTGTTGTAAACGTTGAAGAGACTTTGTTTCCTAATATCAGTGTTGCACGACAGGCACCCCACTGTGGCGCAATGGTCCTCCAGACAAGCCGGTACTCTGTAATGCCTGTGGATCAAGATGGAGAACGAAAGGTTCCCTTACTAATTATACTCCTTTGCATTCCAGAGCTGAAAAAGATTCTTCTGAGGGCCACAGGACTACTAGATTTAAGAACAATTCTCTCAAGATTAGGGATGAAAAACCGAAGAAAAGGAAGCTGAATTACGATGATGTAGTGTCTGAAGGCGTTCCCCAAGAATACTACCTCAGTTTGCAGAAGTATCTTGATGAAGATAATGTCAGCAATAGATCAAGCTCTGGTTCTGCTGTGTCAAATTCTGAAAGTTGTGTCCAGTTTGGTAGTGCAGATGGCAGTGATTTAACAGGTTCGACACCTTTCCTTGGTAGGCCTTTTCTGTCCATGTTTAAAGCCAATGTTCAACGGATATGTTTTAGGTGTCACACTAGGCAATCTTCTTGTTCCGAAATTGTCTCTTCAGTGCTCATGAGTCCCAAGAGTCATTTGATAAGAATCTGCGTGTTGAACCATTTAAATTTGTTGTCACTCGTTGATTTTGGAGGTGTAGAATGATATCAGTGTAAAGTAGATGAACTACATCATGCTCTTGTCTAGCTTCTTATAATGCTGTATGGTTGATAAGTGTATTTACTTTCAGGTCCATCCCAGTCAGTCGTGTGGGACTCAATGGTACCTTCAAGAAAGAGAACATGTATTCCTCGTTCAAAGCCATCCCCGGTGGAGAAGCTCACCAAAGATCTATATAACATTTTACACGAGCGTTCTTCTGAGATATCTGGATCTACAGAGGAGGTCTTGCTCTTCGAGAGTGAAACACCAATGGTATCGGTTGAAATAGGGCATGGAAGTGTGCTTATGCGACATCCTCATTCGCTGACTCGGGAGGAGGATTCTGAAGCTAGTTCACTTTCAACTGATAATAAGCGTTGTATTGCAAACGAGGCATACTCACCTTCTGCATCATATCTTGTCCGTGAAGATACCAAGGAAGCTAACAAGACTAGTGTTGCTATTGATAGATTCAAAAAGCCGAGTGCACAAATGATGCAACATGAACAAGTCAAAAGGTAACTTCGTCATGGATGAAATATGGTTCATAGTAAAACTCATATGACCTTGATTTCTGGAAATAGAAGTCATAAGCAGATAACAGTTGGTCTGGACAATAGGAAATTGGTATTTTTTTTTCTCACCATTTCTGTATGTCTGGATGAATGCAGGGAGAAGTACTTAAATGACAGGCCACTTATTCTGAATCACAATTCACCTCTGTGTGATATTGACTTGACTGTAAGATATTCTCATCATCTGCTTATGTGAATAAATTTCCTGCAAGAAATCCTTGAATAGTCCTAGTTATGATCAATGGCCTTGAATAAACTGCTCATGATTGTTCCCAGCTTATTTAGATTAATTTCAATAATTCTCTTTTAGGTTATAAGATCTATGGTCTTGAGAATTCCATGTTAGTCTTTCAGTATTGCTTAGCTCTGAAGTGAAAGCATAGTAAATGACCCTGTCTGTCTATTGCAGGATGTTGTCAACATTGATGTGTTTCGGGGGCATTTTACAGCCGATGAACAGAAACAGTTGCTGAAGTTTCTACCCTCTTGTGATGTATCAGCACTTCCTGATAGGTTAGTGCTTGCAACTCTTGTTGTTTTATTATTATTATTATTTATTTTTATGGAAAAAAGATTGTGAGCAGCATTCAATTAATTGCTGCAGCCACTTTTTTCATGGCATTTTAGATTTTAAAAAAGATTTTTGGATTTTTTTAAATTCAAAATTTTAAATTTTTGAAAATATGTGGTGGTTGTTGCTTTGCATAACAAAACCCTTATTTTTAATGTTAAAAGTTTAGACTTGTGTTTCACGTTCTAGTTAATATTAGTGCTAACTGAAATCGGATTATATCCTAGCTTGCGTGTAAAATGAAAATGTAAATGGATGCATCATATTAGTTTGCGGCTGCACAGCATTCAAGGCTTGCAAGAATGAGCTCAAGATGGTGATTCAAAGCGGAAGAGAACCTGTAGTAGATTCTGTAATCGAGATGTCATGTGTCTAAACTTTTATACACTGGAGTTTTAGGTCCGATTGCTCTGAGAATGGGATGATTATTATTGCTAGTCATTATTTTAGTGATTGCTAGGCTCTTTGACCAGTGTGACTTTTTATCCTTGTGCATATTTCCATATTTGACTGAGATAGCCAAGGATAACTCTCTTTTTTTCTTTTTCTTTTTGTTACTCTATTCATAAAAGATCTCTAAACTTGAAGGATAAAATGTTATCCTAATGCTCTTTTTTGCCAGCCTTGCAAGTTTCTTCACCAGTCCGCACTTGAAGGATAACATATCTTCCTTCAAGCAGTTGCTTTCAGAAGGTTTCTTCGACACCTCTGTTGCGAGAGTCAGTACAGAAGATTCCAAGACTCTGAAGAAACTCATCTTATCCAATTCATCAAAGTTCAAATGGGTTGAGAAGTATAGCATGCTCAAGGTTTGTATCTCATACTTGAATAAGCATTGTGTCATATCGTATTTCCTGATAAAATGAGAACCTAATAGATTTTTTTTGTGTCTGTATTCCTCCAACTATAGGATAGCAGACAAGAGGATAGTAGAGATGGCAACCTAGTTCCATCAAGTGCTAAAGTCAAACTGCATGGTGACTTGAACACCAAGAGACAACGGGATGAAGCGGACCACCTCTTTTCGGGTTAGTTATACTTTTTCCTTTCTTATTAATTTTTGTTTTGAGTACTAAAACTGTGAGTAGATCTCCAATTCGAGAAGATAAAGTTTCAGTGTCTCATCTGAGGTTTGAAACTTGACTTCTAATGTGTGGCTTGCGATGTTTTCTATAAATGTTGAAGGCATGCATCTAGGGTTCTTGCCAAACTCGAGGGTCATCAGTATTTTGTTTTAGAACGATTTGAAACCTTCTTCATGCTGTTAGAACTAGACTAATCATCTGTTTCTTCTCCTTCAGATATGAAAACTCCGACCAAAGCTCCTAGGAGAGTATTCATGAAAGCAGCCAAAGTAACCAACACAGTTTCGGAGAACAATGGTTCTTGCTTCAGTCCGGGAAGTTTACTTGCTTTTCCCACCGGCAGTAGTTCTCTCACACTTAACTCTTTCCAAGGGGCCGATGAGGGCTCCGATCAGGATCTGCTGCTCGATGTACCATCCAATGGCTCGTTTCCACTGGCCGAGCTCCTCCATCCAGCATCGAGTTTTGCATCTTATAGTAGTTCAGTAAGTGGATCGCTTTTTCGTCCGTGACGAAACCCTGTGATGCTGGTCGCTTTTTCTGCCCTTAGGCTTGTATATGACCTCCTTATGTGAAAATACATGAAGATGGGCTTGATTCTTTTTGAATGTTAACTACCCCTATCAAAGATGCAGCTTGGAGGTTTGACTGTAACTTTCTTATTTTGCTGTCCATTTTGCACCTTGTATCTGTTGTGTTTTGTATAGTTCAGGTCAGTACGATGGTATGTAGTATGGTTTGAGTAATTTAGATTCAAGATACTAAGAAGTATATGGTTTACGACATTGCTTTCGATCATCACTGACGGTAAGATAGTTGAGCTGTTGCAAACAGTCCAATTTTTGCTGACCGTATTTAGATTTGAAGATCATGAATACAAAAAACTCTAATAATAATGGAATAGCTAACCAGGTTTTCAAAGTGATGACTAAGGACCACTAAAAACGATGACGACGAAATCCAATACAAAATTCGGTATCTTCTTTTTCACTCATCCGAAGGTCCCTGGTCAATTCGATCTTTCCTTCCTGTTACTAGCCTTGGGGAACTATGCTGCTGGGTGATGCCTTTATAAACCACCATGAATCAATATGTACTGCATATTCGACTCTGGAGGTCATTTACAAGAAGAGTTGCATAATGCTAATCTCAGAGACGCAACACAGACACTACTCAATAATCATACAATATTCCGATTAAGCTCTACTACAGTTGTGTCATATCAGAGGCATGAAAGTTAAAGGCTCAAAACAAACTTATACTTGCAGGAACTCACGTTCAAAAACTCCTGCTCCATGAGGTAAGTTTGTACACAATCTTATCCTACAGCTCAAAAGACATGATAGTTCATACTTTAAACCTTGCTTATGCACTTCAAATAGCTCCCACTCTACACGAGAGAGAAATGTAACTTCCCCAACCTAAAAGAATTGTGGTCGATGCTTAACAGACAGATCAAAAGTAGATACAGCCCCCCCCCCCCCCCCCCCCAAAAAAAAAGTGAGCATAGAGACTCAGTCTTCAAGTATTTCAGTGCCGACCCCATTATCCCACCATTTAGGCCGAGGAAATGTCATCCCGCGCCCCTTAGCAGTCTCAAAAATATTAACCTCGCTAACATGACCGTAGGGAATTGGTTCTGCTTCTGCAAGTAGTTTCAATGCTTCCAAGATAAAATTCATCCTTCCACTGTATTTTTCCTCTTTAAACTCAGGTTTTCCTCTATCTCCGACTGGATTCCGATTCTTAGTTCTCCCTATTCCAGAGGAAGGGACTGATCGTTCTTGCTCAGCGACAACCTCCACTTCCTTCTGTTCTTCATCAACATTGTTCTGTGCATTCTTGGGCACCACTGGTTCCTTTCCACTTACATCATTTTCATTCACATCCTCGTCAGTCACCACTACTTCCCTTCGACTTTGCTCGTTCTCCATTCCCCTTATCCTTGACAACGACTCTTTTCCTTGCTCAAGGATAACCTCAATTCTCTCGGTCTCACCAGCACTACACTTCTCAATGTCATCGTTATCATTGATCACATCATTAGCCAGCGGACGGCCTTCATCCTCATCATAGTCCTCGGTCTCATATCTATCAACATCCCCAGTACCCATATCACTGTTACCGGAGCTTCCACCATCCACATCATGTTCAAGTTTCATATCATTCGCCTCGCAGAACTCAAGCTTCTTCTTCGCAGAACACACTTCATCTTCTTCCATGTCCTCCTCCTCCGCCTCATCCTCTTCATCCGTCCCAACATTGACCTCCGAAGTACACTCCACATCACCAACAGGACTTCCATCAATATCATCATTATCATAACGATATATGCTTTTCATTTTCTTAAGAGGCGACTCAATCACCCTCGGATTACTCACATCGAACTCCCTCTTTCGACCACCCCGGAATCGATTCAAGATATCACCGACAGAAACCTCAACCTTCTTCACCTTCACTTTCCCATCATCCACAACCTCAACCAATTCCCCCCTTTTCAACCCCACAAACCCTAACTTATCCCCCAGACTAGGAACTCCGGAGTCAACCTCCTCCTCCTGATCAACAACCGCAATCCTAGCTTTACCAGAGCCGTGGTCGCCGGATTTGCACGAAGCAGCAAACGTCGAAGCGGCAGAGGCAGCAGAGACCTGTGAGCTGGAAACTATCCTCGTAGCTTCCTCGGGAGGCGTCTTGAACTCATCTTTGACAGGGAGAGTCCCATTATCCCCATCCCCACCATCTTCATACTTCTGATCCGTGTGAGGGGTTTCGGGAGCAGTTCCGATCGCGATGATCCCCGCGGCGACGTCAGGCGAGGCGGGGACAGCGGGGCCGGAGGAGGAGTCGGGGTCACCGGGGAAGTCGTGCTGGCGGACGAAGGGGATGCTGTCGAGGAGGGAGGACTGGGAGGCAGAACAGTGGCACTCGTCGATCAGGGAACCGAAGGGATCACTCGCCATTGATGATTGGGGTTTTTGGAATGAAGAGAGTCTCTCTGTTCATTTGGGGATTTTTTTCAGGGGTTGGGATTTGGAATTTTGTGGACGGTTAAATTTTCCCGCCATGTTTTGGGTTGGGCCCGCGTTTTTTGGAAGAGTAGGAGGAATTGACGGTTTTGGCCTTTTGGATCAAATGAATTCATAAACTTGCGACCCACCGACTATCGTTAGTTGTACTATTCATGTTGATTTACTGGGTGAATCGAGTTTATATCGTCAAGTTAATTAATAATACATTTCGTTAGCACTTTTTTTATTATTATAGTAAACATTATCACCACAACAAAAATTTTCCTTTTTCATCAAATTATATAAAAAAATTTCAACACACATAACTCTAAGTGTCAAGTTAAAGTGTTCATATATGTCAAGATAAATAGAATAGTAAATAGTGATAATGTCATATAAAAAAAATAAAATTTTTTTGATATTTTTGCTTTTAAAAGTTTTCATATTTGGAATTATTACAATTTTTTTTGAAATGGATAAATAAGAAAATTTATAATTTTTTTAAGAATAATTATGATAATGAGAGCACCTCTTTTGCCCCATTAAAAAACATTTATCTTGTGGATCATCCCACGCACAATGTGATGGTATTTTCTTTCATAGAAATTTTATCAAACAAAATGATTTACACCCTTTCATTGCTACACTAATCTCATATAACTCGTCGGTATTACATTAAACCATATATATATATATATATATTTAGAACAACCTTATAATTGAAGGTTGGGTAAGATTACACATGCATTATACATGGCATTGGCCACCGCTTGATGACATTGAACACGGGAGTTTTGACATTTCTTGAATTTATTGGAAGCAAAGAAACGTAGAAGAATGGCATAATACACAACACAAAATGAAACTTGATCAATAAATAAAATATAAAAGGTAAAAGATAATGGAAAGTCATCTTTCCATGTAGAAACTCACCACTAGTTTGTATCATAATTTCTTCGACCGTGATGTACTGGGAGTTTTCATACATAGGTACAAGATCCATGAGATGCACTCTCCACTTCACCACGTATATTGAATATGTATAAGATGAAGTATGAGTTAGAGCACATCAGAATCAAGATGAAATTTGCATCACGGATAGGACTGGTTTCATTAATTTTAATAATGTCTTACAGCAAATAGATGTGAGTGGTTTCATTAAAAAAATAACCAAAGGAATGTATTTACACTTATAATGTAAAGAACCCAATACTGAAAAAATAAGGAACGAGGTTCGTATAATGAATCAGGGTTGGGATTTGGAGGATAAACACATAGCCTAGTGATGGAGCTATACCATAATCAATAATCCTTGATGGACAATAACTTCATTACTTCACGAACCACAATATCCATTGAGTCTTGCCACGACTTCGAAATCATCAAGTACTCGACACTTAGTGACTCTACATCTAATAATTTGAATTGATCCTTCTTATCGTGGACGATCGGGCATCATCTTATCGGACATCTCATACTCCACAATGGGGTCATGGATGAGCGGAGTATAGGCCATCAAAAAACAACGTAAAGGAATATGTTGATGCCTTGCTCCAACATATCTTTGAAAGGCTCATATGGTATCCAAATTATCCGTATTACAATAAAATCTATTATTATTTTTAGTTAAACTTGGAATTTAGGTAGCAAATATTGGATCTTAATATATCTGCATCCTGTCGAACTCCCCTCGATAGAATACGAGATCATGATAAGGATTTCTTCGTCGAGGTTGCCTCTTTGATGCCTTCTCGTCCCCCTTCTTCACGATCTTCTTGGTCCGCAACCGCTTGGTAAGATACCAATCCATCTTTGTGCTATAAAATGAGTTAGGTTAGCCTATAAAAATTCTCTCATATTACAGATGTTCAATAAAAATTGCAACATGCACATAAAAGGAATATAATGCATAAATGAAACGTGTTATATACCTACAATAGTGTCAAGCAAGTCAAAACAGAAGCACACTTCTTATGCAATCCAAAATGTAATGTTCGGAATAGATGAGGTAAAACTACAGCGCCCTTCACCTAATCGTATTACTTGTTTGTTGTGCATCCAAAGCTTCTCATCTTCTACACATGTCGAGACAGTATCAAATTTATCTCGCAACCATGTAAACTTAAACCCACCACGAGTAATCACCTTCGTATCAAGTTCGAAGCCAAACTCTCACCTTTAGTCTCATAACTGGTCTTATCAAGAATAGACCACGTTAAAGGTCTTCCCATGACGAGCAAACCCAACATGTAACCAACATTCTCAAGTTTGATCTCTGCAATCAAAAAATGGAAATTGTTGGTCGTATTCTACCATAGCTCCACCAACACTGACACTAAGCACTCATCATTGTTATTGAAATGCTCAGAATATATGAACGCTCCGGAACATGCTGCCTCAATCCAAAGTCTTTGAATGTCATTGTAACGTCCTGACGTTCTATTGCTTATTAATGATACATATGACGTCACTTTCGTCGGGCCCAACACCTCAGCTAGGCAAAAACTTTACTTCCTGACTAAGTAATTAGAATTAAGCTAAGTTTACTTATACATCTTTAATTTAGAAACTTTTGATGCACTCAATCATATCTCAGAATATCACCTTTGCAGCGGAATTTACATATTTTATTAAGATCAGAATACCTTTCATACATAAGGTACATTTAGCATCAAATCTTAGGTCATACTTCTCATTCAAGTCTTGCTCCTATATCAAAGAGAAGAAGAAAGACACAGAAAAAAATAATAACCATGACCTATAAGAGCTCAATAACGTATCGACCCCCTTATTAGGAGTTACATAAGATAATAATGTAACAAAAGAAAAGGGAAATGATAACTTGAATTCTTTGTTTCAACATTTTGGAATTATCATGCCATACCAAAATGTGGAGATATCGCCAAACCAAAATGACCTCACAAGGTCGATGAAAGAATGTCTATCACCAAGTCACTATATAATACATACGATAAACACAATGTTTTTTGTGTTTTATAGCACGAAATTATCTCACAAATTATGGATTTACACTCCTTTTACTCACTCATCCTCTTTATACCAGTAATCAAGGCATAACACAAATACATACATCATCTTATCACGATACATAATAGTTGCAGATAGTATTTTATGTCAGATACATTTAGTGACTACGTCCATAAATTCCAATGCATATTGTTATACTCATGGTAAAATAATTTGCATTGCCACACACTGAATCTGAACGTTACCTTATATCATAGTTCTTCACATGCACACACAATGAATCGAAGCAGTGATTGGTTCGTGGCGCCGAAGGCGTGGTTGCAAGTAGGGTTTTAAGAATTCGATCTTGACTCAGATCCAAACTACTACGCCTGAAATCCCCTTTTATCGTCAGAGAGAAAGCATTACCTCGCTGGAGATCTCATGGTGAAGGGATCAAAAACCAGGAGGCGGAGGTGGTGAACGTACGACAGCTGCAAGATTGTAAAATATTTGGTGCTTGGACGAAAATAACCAAGATATGTTTTTAGGATAATATATATAGGAAACACTAAGTTATAATATGAATGATTTAATCTCAATCATTTATTTTTAGACTTAATTATATGACTAATATTGAAACATATGATATTATTTGTTATAAATAACAATATATCTCAATAATAGACAACGGTTGTCCACGTAAGAAAAAAAGTTCACGATATTACAAACGATCCACATGATATTAAATGATGTTTTTTTTATAAATTTATCGTGAAATATCAAAAATAGTATAAGGTATAAACTATAATTCTAGGCCATAATAAAATGTATATCATATAATTTACTTACAAAAAATAACACATCGAAATACATAATAATATGAATAATATGAATAATATGATAATGTTGTTTATATTAAGGAATGAAAAAGGTAAGACTCTTGTAACACTTGAGGTTTCGGAGACAAATATACTGTTGATATATAAGTGGCATGCTAAAAGGAAATATGCTGCTTCTCATATACAAATTAACTAGTCCGAAGTATTAGGATGAACAAACAATATGTATGGATGAATCTACAACTGCAATTACTTAAAACATCACAGAGTTCAACAATGAATTACAAAGACAACAAATATATGAAATCAGGAACCTATGAAACAACGAAACAGTAAAACAAACTCATGAAAACAGTGAAACAAACAGATGAAACAAGGTTACTCTTCGTGCTTCCAATATACTTCTGTTGACAAAGGCTCATACAAGTTCATCTGGCCTCCGTCGCGTGGCCTGGAACTTCTACATAGAATCCATAACCCGCCTTCCGAAACGATGATCTTGAAGAGAGTTAGATTCACGTGATATTCGCTCGACAAGAATATGATATGCCCTCTGCATTGTCAACAATACTACGGTGAAAAAGAAGCAAAGAAAGAAGATGATATTTACATTACGATATCATATATTCTGCAAGCTGCTAACCTCGCTTTCAAGGCTGGTTCTCTTAATGGCAGATTGGAGGACATAATTACCATATGGGTGCTGGAGAACTTCTACGAAGCGTTCACTTCTCATAAGGCTTCCGACAATCCGCTCAAGATCGACTTGCATAGATTTGTTTATACAACTCTGTATGACAAAGCTACCATGCTTGTCCATGCAAAGATCTACAACTCGGGGCAAGATCATGCGCACAACATACGAGACAACACCGGGAACATCCTTATGAATCAGGCATTGAAGAACATAGTTACTGCAGAAGGCGAAAATGAACTCAACGCTATCAGTGAATCATTAGATGGCGCAAATGCAAAGTTAAAGAAAGAGATCGCAGGAAAACAAACCCGTATGGATCTTTTGCCAAGTCGATAGCTTCAGACATTAGTCCTTTGGCCATTGCTCTACAAATTCCCCATTTCGAAGCGTATTTCTTAATCAGCTCTTTTAAGACGCAACAACCGTACTTATCCTTGGCTATGGCTACACAATTCTCGACTAATGTTACTACTATTCCCTGCACACGTATACATGTTAACGAATGAGCCACTGACTCGTAGCTTAAATCAATAGCAAAAACGAATGGGTTGCTAGACCATTATATCAGTGTACCATGGAATTAATTAGTGGTAAGTAGATCCAGTCGAAGCAAGGTTAATTATATTGCATAATACTATATAAACTCGCAATGGTGGAATTGCGGCCTTATCATTATGACGATGTGGGTTTCTCACAAATACTTCCTATAATATCATTTTTTACGATCTGTAATTGCTCCCCGAAAAAATTTCACCAATCGCTAGCTATATGACTTAGGGGAGGGGATACCTTGGTCGCTCATTGTGATTACATGCCACGATACAAGCAATTGTCGAATTTGCTCACAGATCGTTTGCCTGAATCAACATATAGGGCCCATAAAAAAAGGAAACAAAAAACCGAAGAACGGCCAAAATGTACTGAAGTCCCCCGCCGTAGATTTATGAACAGAGTTTAACTCTAATCAACGATTAGCTAGTTCTTTCAATTACTGACTATAGCTTCAGCAGACCAGCTACATAAAAGTTGAATACTGAGCGCGGCTACTCACCAAGGAATGCTCAATAGGGAAACGGTTGATGCAAAGGATAAGGACATGACTGCCGTTCCTGTTGGTGCTCAGGAGATGAGCACAGCAGCTCAAGGTGTTACAGAAGAAGCGCTTCTGCTCGTCAGTTCTCATGCACTTGATCAAGGCTCGAATTAATGGCATTCTGTTCAACATACAAAATCCAAAACCACATTATATCAGTGATAAACTCAATCAATCCCATGAATTAATTTAACAACCAAGCACACAGATATAATATCCTACCCTTCTTCGGAAGCACACATGCCCAATAGAAAAGATAGATCTTTAACGACAGCACGAAGGAACTGCAAAGCCTCACGACCATCTTCGCAAGACTTCATGACGGCCTGAAGAAGAGCCCTGCCGTGCAGAGTCACTGCTATCCTATGGAAGCTTGAAATCGCCTCATCAACTATCACCTTCCGCACCAGGCGCCATTGTTTGCTCTCCATCATCTGCACCAAGAACTGGCAACCTTCGGGAGATGTCACCAGGATTGCCACCCTTTCTTTCAGCCAGACCGACGTGGAGAACTCGTCATAATCCGCTTGGTGTCCATAATTTCCATATGTCAATCCGTCATATCCATTCGTGGATGCATTATTTCCATTCGTCACGGATCTTGGCATCGATGATTCTCCCATCTCAAAAGTACCATTGTTCTCGTGACCGCTCACCTGATAGTTTCTGGCGTCATAGTAAGACGTGCCAACAGAACCGTTGTCATTTGTGCTCGGTACATTGCTATAGTTGTTATACATATTGATATATTGTGCAGCTCCAAGAATACGCAGCGTATCATATCCTGTGGATTCAGCAGATGCATGATGATACCGTGCCTGTTGTAGTTGCAGGGGAGGGAACGACTGGTTTGGATATGCATTCGACAAGTGAGATAGTCGTGACGGGTATTCATACGACAGATTATTCCAGTTACCATAACCAACAGGACTTGATGATGACAGAGCTCTAGTGCCATTGGCATAGAATATTGATGAATTAGAGAACGTAACAGCAGGGATTTGACCGCACATTGGATCAGTCGCAGAAGATACCGACAGGTTTCCGAATCCGTCAACACTTCCAGCGGTTTGGTCTGAGGAATTCTCCATGGTCTCTTCGGTGCATAAAGTTGAAGAATGATTGTGACTAACAAGAGAAGAACAAGAGAAAGGCAGATAATGTATATATAGGAGTAGAGGTTTCTTGTGAAAGATTTACTAGGTTGGTAAACTTGCAACTTTGGGGAGGAAAATTATCTTATCTTAAATTATTATATCAAAATCTTTGTCTTTTTCATTGAGAAGATCAATCAATCTTGGTTTGACGATGGATAAGTTCACGTTTATGTGGTTTTGAATGGATATAGTCCTATCTTTTTGATTAATGATTGGTCAAAAGATGCATTTGCAAAAAGAAAAAATAAAGGTTTTATCATATATATCATTTGCAAAATTTTTTGATAACATGATTCATATCTCAAAATATTCATTAGTATATATCAATTTAAAAACTTTTATAATGTCTCTTTGTACCGTACAGTCATTACTTTTTTCTTCTTTCTTTTTTTCGTCTGATGCATTACTCAATGGACAGATAGGCTAGTTCATTCTAGATTGGTCAAAAGATTAACCATAGAAGTCGATACTGTTGAAACAATATGGCATTTTCACAGATAGGCAACTTCACACATTGAGTCGAACGGGGCTTTTTCAGACTACCAATACAATTTCCGGCATTTTCAAAGGGAGCTCTTTCCGTGGACATATTCCAGCAGAAAATGATCAACAACCTCAATCTCTAAAGTTGCTCAACTAGTTTGGCTGTCTTCAGCCAAGAGGAGAGTTCTTTATCCTCTTGGTTTTTTTCAGACCGAATAACCTACAGTCACGGAGAGCAAATCAAGTTATAGCAGATACCAGCAGATGGGATGGACCATGTCAATGGGTTGGAAAGTTACCCGATCGATAATCCCATACTCAACTGCTTCCTCTGGACTAAAATATTTTGGAATTTCCATATCAGCTTCAATCTGTTCAGGTGATTTCCTTGTACTTTTGGCATAGAGTTCCACCTTAAAAGAACAGCATGTGAAGGCTGTAAGCTCAGTGATGAAAATAAGAAAGTCAAATGAGTAAATACATCTTTTGATGCATATACCGCAAGAAACAATAGTCAGAACAATAGTCAGAACTTTGTATTAGATTAAGTCCAATGCAATAAGCACATGAGTCGTTATAGTCAAATAATAGCAATGACTCAAAAGTATTTTACCCCAATGCACAAGTTATTCCATAGCATTTTTGCTAAATGCTGTGCCATATATAGCTATACAAATTGCAATGCCAATCATTTGCAGAAAACCCAGCGCTCTTGAGCTCAACCTTACCATGTTCCTGACTATGCTTAGAAATACAATCGAACCGGGAGAAGATTAAAAATAAAGTACGCAAGCACATCTGCTGAACCAAAGTTTTACTTTGGTTTCCAGATCAATACAAAAATGCAAAATATAAAACCAAAGAACGATTTTTTTATATAATGGGTTGATATTGAGAGAGGTAGTAGCGAACATATTAATTATAGACCTACCAGGGAAGCCTTTGTTTGTGCCATATCTTTCATAATAAGTCCCAAATCAGATGTCGGGGGAAGCCTGATGGTGGGCTGCCAAAGTAGGACATGTAAAAGTTTGTTGACACAATAGCAATTGTTTTTCAAAGAAGTGAACATATTTCAACATAGATTGAAGCAAGAAATGGAAGCATCACCTCTGTCATCATTATAGTAGCAGATGGTAAAGCGGCACGATGACCCGGTTCTCCAGAAGCCAAAAGTAAAGCTGCCTCTCCCCAAGCATGACCAACACAAAGAGTGTAGATAGGTGCAGGAGAGCAACTGCACCACAATCAAGATTTCAGGTCCAAAGAATACAACTATTCCTATTTCAAAGATAATGGCAGAAATGCTCAAAGATTAAGCGAAATGTCAGAGAACTATGACTTGGTTCTTCAAACACCTGTAGAGGTATATGTTGAGATATACAACTCATATCTCAGTGCTAGTGATTGATGAAAAAAACAATCACTCCAGGTTAATTGGTTCTAGATTTTCACAAAAATTAATCAGTCACAACAATTGAGTGAAATATAATCGTTTCCGGCCAATTCCTTATGCTACGGATTCACAAAGGCAGTAACCCTAGGAGAGATGTTAATAGAAAATATTTTATGTTTCATAAGTGTTGGTCCAAAACGTTTTGAAATTCAACAACAAAGTTCAACACAGCAGTATGCTTTTGCGATTGATCACGATGGCACATACTTCTTGATAATAACTCCATAACAACTTCGATAAATTCAACATCTAGCACAACCAGCATAGTTATTCCGAAGGAAAACACATTGAAAATAGAACGAAATTTTTTTCCTAGCATATGCAAAAGTAAAAGGCACATGGATGATACGTCATCAGGTCATATAATGCAAAGGCATTTCTCTCTTGGCCAGTTATTGGGTGAACCTGAAATTGAAACATGAAACAATGGCACAAGTTAACCAGTTGACGCTCACGTGTTGGAATAATAGAAAACAATCATCGACCAGAACATCAAGATGTTGAAATCATCATATAGAATTCACATATTTCCCATTATAAAATAGATGACATGAAGCATGAGAGGGAAACACTCTTTGCCAAACACAACCCAGAGCTTCCACATCCTGACGCCTTGGTGAAATAGCATCTCGTCTATATTTTGCTAAAGTTTGTAACATAGTATCTTGTTTATATTGCGAAAGTGCTTCAAACTGTCAGCTATCATTGTAGATTAAGCATTCTTTTCTCCTCTGTTTTCACCTATTGGTTCAGACAATTCACATGAAATATACACAAAAGCGACCCTTAGTATAAATAGCATAATACAGAAATTCACCATTCCTTTTCTTGTAACTTAACCACATCTGGAAAAACTCAAATATATCAATAATCTCTAGTAGTCTAGGTCCAACATACAACACTCAAACACTCAAGTAATATTCTGGATATCATTAATATGAAGGTATAAATAGTAACCATTCTGATTCCTCTCGGACAGATATCCTATCAGTGATAAAGCTCATAAATTGTATAACATGTGTATAAGCTTCATTCTAAGTAATGATAGGGTGAAACAGTCTGCAAAGAAAACTAATGGTAAAAAAAAAACAGTCTGCAAAGCAAACTACGGTCTTCATTGACTTATGGATCACAGTTTTCAGCATCCCACCGAACTAAGTCTGGTCAGTGGTTTTTCTAATATACTTTCTATGGTAATTGGCTGGAAAAGAATTTCTTCAGCAACATGACACAATGTCAACTCCATTTACCGTGGTCGAGCCTGTAGAATTGATGTACATGTAAATTGGCTTATCCATAGATCTTTCCCAAAGACAAATTAGTTGGGTGAAAATCGATTCTGCAACTTCAAATGTTAAAGGCTCTCCGATATAAATGATCCTTTCATTGAGCACAACGGAGGGCATATCAGGAGGACCATTCCCAGATAAGTCGAACTCATCGTCATCTATAGCCTGCCAAGTAAAAATCAGATAACATCAAGAGAAGCCATGCAGTAACTTTATCACACGAAGCAATAAAAGATTTTATGAGTGAAAATCTCTTTGCATAAGTTTCAAATGGACACAGATCAAATTTAGAAACTGTAATTCACATCATTACTCGTGAAAAACAGATGATTGTAATCAGACACCTAAACTAACACTGTTTCAAATGTTTCAAATCACAACAGTGACGACCTAAGTGCCGCCGCCATAGACAGGTTTTCAATTCAGCGCATTTTTCATCTAGAAGAAACTATTACCCCATGCCCTTCTGAGAATCTGAACAATCAGCTTTCCTCTTATAATAAAAGCGATGAATTTTCTCCAAAAAAAATAAAAGAAAAAGAAAAAGTTGATGACTAGCAGATATCAAGTTACAAACTTAGATCTACCAAAAAAAAAAAAAGGAAAATAAAAATTTATCTCTTGCAGCAAATCAAAGCAACAAAACCACAAAGTACCGCAGAATGCTCATTCAGGGGAGTGCGAAATGTATGGAGGCTTATCCCTTTTATATATTTATAACATGAAGATTGTCTCCGATGCCTCACGAGGTATTGAATCTCCGGCCATATAACTTGTCTATGGAATCTCTGACCAAATAACCTATCAGTAGAATCTCTGACCAAAATAATTAGGGGAAGATTAGCTTACCGCTGAGCTAGCCCTTTCTTGCAAAATTATGGCAAATATCCCATTAACAATACATCCAAAACACAAAAACAAGAAATAATCATAATCATAATCATATCAAACAAGCCTGTAATTACTCGACAAAACATCAAAATTAAATCATCCCAAAGAATGCAGGTCTGTTGTGATATAAATTTCATCAAGGAAAAGCATATCATACCATGGTGACGAAGCCGTATCCGCGGCGAGAGTTGTCCCCAGACTTGGTGCGGCCACTCAATTTGAGTTCTTCGCCGGAGAAGCTGCCGCCGAGGAAAGAGGAGCGGGAATTGAACGACAACGACGACGAGGGCGAGGGCGAGATTGCGGAGGGAGGGCGTGGTCGGTGGCGAGGAGTCGCCGATGGGAGTTGAGGAATAACAATGAAGGAAGTGGAAGCCGCCATGGAAGCCACGAACATCGCCTGAGAAAAATTTGGATTGGGAGTGTCCCGTGCTTCGGTGAGTGACACTGTTCGTTGTCCGATTCGATAAGGATTCATACAAAACTATCAAATACCCCTATTTTATATCTGATCAATCCATTTCATCATTATTTTTTTTTTTTCTCTCTCTCTCACTCACATATACTCCCGTACTCAGTCAAAACTTTTGATTAAATTGGACCGGAGGAGTATTATAATTTAAAATAATATATCACAATTATAGGAGCAAATTAGTAATTTCAATGAAAATTATGAATTTATTTTTTTCATAAAAATTATATATTTTTTTAAAAAAATTAATAATGAAAATAAAGGGTTATATATCACAAATAATACATAAATAATATTTATTATATATTTGGATTTGAAAAATTATTATATGAAAAAGATTAAAATAAGCATATGAAATCAGTATAAGAAATGATGATTGAGTCAAAATTAAATCTCTACATATAAAAAATAACACTATATCATTATATAATAAGAGTAGGGATGGAAAAACGGTTATGAATGATCTAAGATAGATTATCTATTTTGTCCATTTCGGGATTTAAGGATTGATAGTTGTCGTTAAGTGCTTCAAATTAACCCCCTTGAAATGTAATACTAGTGAGTAGAGATCGTTCTACGGTGAGAAAAATTATAAATAGAACCAATAAATATGAATATTCATAATTTCAATTAAGCTCAATTTTAAGTAGGAGAAAAATTAGATGATTCAATAACTAAACAAAATAAAATGATACAAAATAAAAATAAATAAATATAAATAATATGTTTGATCGAAACTAATACGTCTGATTAGAACAAATAATACATCGTATCAATATCAGATCAATAATCAGGCAAATACCATATGATATGATTGGTAAACATCAAAACACAGTACGAGTCGATTATACAAGAAAGCAACACGCACATCCATCTTCAAAATACAAAAGAAATAACAGTTGCTGTTCTCTCTCTTTACTCTCCTCGGGGCTGGGCAGACTTGGGTATCCGTGGGAATTAAGTTAAGTGTATGATATCTCATTAAAAATAAATTTTGATATTTATGAGAAATTATCACATATAAATTTATCATAAACTAAATAAAATAGTAGGATGATTCAATAATTGAAAAAAACTTATTATGATCTACACAAATCTAAATACTTTAATCCCAAGAGAGTGAATACAATAGAGAAAGCTTGAAGACACAAGAAGCGGGGAACTTATCACAAGGAAATGGTGAGCAAACAGAATAAATTAGTTTATCATAGAGAACTTAATTACTAAGTTTAGGTATTTCTTTTCATTTTTTTTATTTTTTAAGGAGTAAATTAATGTATTTTAACCACACATTGGGGAAAAAATTACTCTCTCCATCCCATATCATATGCAATACGTTTAATTGTTATTCTATTTAACACGTATTTTGAGAAGTTTCGTTTCTTATCTTAATGATGTAAAAAAAATATGTCATTAGTGTCAGGTTGAAAAATATAACTTAAAATATTATTAGTGTCACGATAATTTTTCAAAAAATGACGTTTGATTATCCCGTGATGAGTGTTAAATTTTGCCTCAAAAAATGTGTTTTTTGATCTGTTATGTTTAAATCGGGACGGAGGAAGTATCATCTTTTTTAATCGATAAACGAAACTTATTTTTAAGATTCAAATTGAATAACACCCAGGATCTAGACGTAATTTGAATACGTCATCAGAAATGAAAAACGAAGTTACTTAGAAAACGTATTGAATAACACATAACGTCTAATCATCCTAAGTGAATTAGGACGGAGAGTAACAAATAATGTAAATATTGTTATGAGATAATTATCAGTTTTTAATATCGTTATTTACTAATAGATCATACAACATTCTCTGTGTCAAATTTATTGCAACAAGTTTCGTAAAACAGGTGTCTCAGTTTTGTTGGTTCCACCATCTACTCTTCTTTTCCTTGCTCCCACCTTATTCTACTTCGCTATCTCTTATTAATTAAGGATAGTTTGATGATATTAGAGGTAAAGAAAAGACAATTTTATGAATTTACGTGTCAATTTTCATATTGCATTTAATTTAAGACGAAGGGAGTTGTTTTTATTATCAATTAATCATGATATTAAAATGTTAGACAACCTTATCCACCATTTAAAAAGAAAAAAAAAATTAATCATAAAATTTTAGGACATTGTCTGATTGTTTATAAATCATTTATTCATTTCTTATTAAATTTTCCCCCCTAACTCTAACCCTTCAACATCCATGTTGTTTTGATAAGACGAGGTAGTTTTGATGATTCCAGACGTTATTCGCGATTTTTGGAGGTATTTTAGAGGTAAGTCAATGATGGTGTACATGCGACACGATCGTGATTAGCCAATAATGATTATGATGTTTATTCAGAAACTGTATAGCGATTGCCTATATTGATCACGGTCGTGCAAGGCATTGATCACGTCAGTGATGTGTTATACAATCTGTTTCTAGATTTAGCCCACAATGGTATGGTCATGACCAAATTTGTGACACATTAATTATTTTGAAATTCAAGTTGTTTTTATCCGATTGTTTTTAGGTTTTCGGAGTTTTCTATAAATATCGCAATTATTTTTCGTCATGAGATTAATTTTTCCATAGCGATATGATAATAGAACTCTTCTTTTTTCTTCATTTCTCAGTTCTCACATTCAAAAAATTAGATCAAGGTTTTTAGCGTCTCTATTGTTTGTCGTTGTTGTGGATCTTCATTTTCATTGCTCTATTGTCATCCTTCATTTCATTTCATTCTTGATTTGATCATAATGATGATTACGTTGATTATGATTGTTTTTAATTTCCATGATCATGAGTGAGTAGACATCATGTAAGGATACATTAGATTAGTTCAAGCGTAATGGGATAATGAGATGTATTGAATCTATAAACATGTATTTGTATGATGATGAATGTTGCAAGAGATTTACTTTAATTGAACCATATGTTATGGAATTATCTAGATTGGCCACTTAATAATGCTATGACCTAACTAGCAATCAATCTCATTGTTTATGATAGTCTTAATTAAAGAATCGTTTTTAAGATCGTTGTCATGAATAGTTAAGTTCGTCATGAATAGTTAAGTTCGAATAACCGTAAACTATAGCTTAAGCACATTGTTATGGTTTATGTTTGATTTTTTTTTTCTTTTCAATGATTCAATCTGTATATGTTTAATGTATACAGGTCATCGATACATTAGAAAAAATAGGTGATGTTAATTATATGAGGTCGTCGGTGATTAAAAATTGAGTGAATGTGATGTACAAGATCTTTATGTCACAACCAAATCATTGTGAATGATAAATCAATTTTAATCAATAGGAGGGTCACATCAAACTACAACGCATACTACTTCAAAGAAGGCTATTGTGTCTGCTTTGAAGTAGTTACAACAAATTTTAATCAATAATAGATGATTATTCAAGATATACATGTGTAATATTTCTACACAAAAAGAGTGAAACTTGTAACCTACTAAATAGGTTCGTAAGGCAAGTTCAAAATGAGAAAGACATTGAAGTCATTACAATTAGAAGTGATCATGGTACTGAATTTGATCAAACAGGAGTAGACACCTACTGCAATGATCATGGGATAAAACACAACTTCTCAATTCCAAGAGCACCTCAACAAAATAGTGTAGCAGAAAGGAAAAACAGGACGCTTATAGAAGCAAATAGGACAATGCTTGCTGATGTAAACTTACCAAAAATATTCTGGACAGAAGCAGTAAGCACTGTATTGTATATTCAAAATAGATGCATTATACACAAACTACATAAAAAAAACCCTATGAATTATGGAAAGGAAAGACACTAAGTGTCAAATTTTTTCATATCTTTGGATGCAAATGATATATACAAAACAATGACAAAAATCATCTAGGGAAATTTGATCTTAAGACAGACGAGGGAACCTTCTTGGGATATTGCACAAACAGTAAAGCCTTTAGGGTATACAATATAAGAACATTAAACAGTTGAGGAGAATTCATGTATCCTTTGATGAATCTGGAATTTCCATGCGTGATGCTAATGTTTTTGATGAGGAATGTGCATGCATAGATGATGAACAGGATGCAGACGAAGATATTGAAACCGCAATAAAGGAAGAGTCGTCTGCACACTTTGAAGAAAATCATAATGCAGAAGAGCAAGAACAATCAACGACATAACAGCAACTGGAACAAACAACTGATGAACAAGACAAGAGAAGATGGATCAAGACACACACACAGAAAGACATCATTGGAGTACCTGTGCAGACTAGAAGGGCAACAACCTGAGAATATCTGTCTGCTTGTTTCATATCAAAAATAGAATCAAAGGCAACAAATGAAGCACTAAGTGATCCAAACTGGATAGATACCATGCAAGAAGAATTGAATGAGTTTCAAAGAAATGAAGTATGATATCTAACACCAAGACCCATAAATTAGCTAGTTGTTGGCTGCAAATGGGTATTCAGAAACAAAAAACTGATGAAAATTGAATAGTCATCAGAAACAAAGTTAGGTTAGTTGCAAAAGGATGCTCACAAGAAAAGGGAATCGATTTTGATGAGACCTTTGCCCCTGTTGTAAGATTAGAAGCCATAAGGATCTTCCTTGCGTATGCTGCGTATCAAGGTTTCAAAGTTTACGAGATGGATGTAAAGAGTGCATTTCTAAATGAAAAGCTGCAAGAGGAAGTATATGTTGAACAACCTCCTGATTTCGAAGACTTTGAACATCCAGGACATGTTTACAAGTTAGACAAGGCATTATATGAACTAAAACAAACTCCAAGGATATGGAATGAAACTCTCTCAATCTTTTTATGTGAGAATAAATTTCAAAGAGAAAAGATAGATACCACCTTATTCCTTGAAAACTATAAAAACATATATTGTTAGTACAGATTTACGTTGATGACATTATATTTGGTTGCACTAGTAATAAACTGTGTGAGCGGTTTGCTGAATTAATGAAATCTAAATTTTAAATGAGTTTAATAGGGAAATTAAAATATTTTCTAGGACTTCAGGTACAACAATTAGAAAATGTGATTTTCTTAAATCAATCTAAGTATTTAAAAACACAATAAAAAAATATGGATGAGAAAGTACAAGTCACATGAAAACACCTATGAGTACATCAATAAAAATAGATAAGGATGAAAGTGGGAAGAGAATGAGTTAAACAATGAATGTATAAAGGAATAATAGGCTCATTATTATACCTTACTTCAAGTAGATCAGATATCCAATACTCAGTCTACGTATGTGCTAGGTATCAATCTGATCCCAAAGAATCTCATTACACTACACTAAAGAGAATCCTGAAATATCTCAAAAAAACTCCAAATCTGGGTGTATGGTATCTTAGGGAATCAGATTTCATGCTAACAGGTTATTCAGGTGCAGATTTTGCAGTATGTAGAGTTGACAGAAAAATCACAAGTGGATCATGTCAATTTTTTGGTGCAAGACTAATTTCATGATTCAGCAAGAAGAAGACTACTGTGTCAATCTCTACCATAGAAGCAGGATACATTGCTGTAGGAAGCTGCACTGCACAAATACTATGGATAAGATCACAACTTACAGACTACAGTATGGCATTCACTAAAAATTCAATATTTTGTGACAACACATCTCCTATAGTAATTTTAGAAAATCCAGTTTTTTCATGCAAGAATCAAGCACATTAATGTCAGATATCATTTTATCAGACATTAAATTGGAATATATTCCAATAAAAAAACAAATTACAGACATTTTTACAAAGCCTCTCAATGAAAGAAAATTTATTCAATTTTCGGGGTGAATGCGGCATAATTGATTTAAATCAATAAATTGGCCAAAATGATGTACTACTCTACTGTCTATGTAGAATGTAGACTATTATTATTTTACTCTACTGTATATGTGGAATGTAGAATAGAAAGACTCTCTATTGCATCTCTATTTTTGTAAAGAAAATAACGTTTTAAAAACAGATTGTCTAAAATCACGCAACGGTCAAATCAACGACTGAATCTGTGTAACAGCTAATTAAAATAGACAACGGTAATGTTTCTTCAAAGGGTATAAATACTGAAACTTTTTTTAAAGAAATACACCTTTACTCTCTTATTTTCTCTCTCTTAATTCTCTCATTCTCTCTCTTGTTTTTGTGCTCTACTACATTCTATTGCAAAACCCTAAGTTCACAAATTCTTTCAAATTCTATCACAACTTAAAAATTCTCTCAATCTTTTTGAAAAATGGCCAACATCTGATCCAATACTTCCAAGAATGACAAGTCACAAGAGCAACGAAGAAAGCGGAGTTGCAGCAGGAGTGGTGTTCGAGTTCGAGACCCTGAGAAATGAATCGGACAAGGTGAAGGAAATATCTGAGCTAATTCAAGATGTAGGGCTCAAATACTTCTGTGAAAGAACCATCAGAAATGAAGAAGTACTAAACTTCATCGAGAAGGCAAAAGTTGCAGACGACCATCAACTCATTACGTATTTCTCAACATAGAAAATTTGGATCTACATAGGTCCAAATGACTTTGAAGAGTACTTCACATTCTCGTTTGAAGGACCTAGAACCATCCCACGTTCCGTAGTAGCAGATGGAAGATATTGTCCAGAGAGTTCTTCAAGAATCATATCACATCTGATCAACAGAAGATTATGTATGCAATTCTGACAAAGCACAAGCTCAACTGGGCAAAATGGCTCATGTACCAACTCGCAAAGAATATGACAGCAAAACAGCCTTTTTTTTGGAAGAGTGATCAGCATCATCCTAAAGGAGAAGCTGAAGCTATCTGAAAAAACAAGAAGGCCATGGACAGTGACCAAGCAAATAGATGTAAGGAAGATAAGCAAGCAGTAGTGCAGACTGTTGCTAAGGCTACAAATCACCCTATAAAGAAGACTGAGAAGGTCAAGATGATAGTAATCAGCAAAGCACAACTAGATAAAATGAAGCAACCAAAGGAGACCAGAAGAAGACTCGTTCTGTGGAAGTCAAACGAGGAAACAATATCTGACCACCTAGTACAGAGCCAACAAGGATGGAAGTGGAAACACAGTTTACACCTGCAGAATAGCAGACTAGGCAACCAATTAAGGGCTCATCCTGAGAAACGATACCACCGAAGAAACCAGAACTTGTAGCACTTCATGATGCCAATGTGGCGCAGAAGTATCTAAAGGTTGGTGCGGATGAAAACCTCAAAAACCTCATATTGGAAGCTCAAAGAAGCTACCAAGAGATTAGGGAAAGACTACAAGCTCAACTTATATAGGAGCTTAGTGCACAAGGATATACAAGAAAACAAATAGAGGCTATTGAAGTCAAACTCAGAACAATGCAAACTCGCCATCTCAAGACACCTCTACTACAAGCACAGTGGCAATCAGGTCTTCTGCAACTGAATCCTTCACAACAGCGATCATTCCAATTCTTAGTATTGGAATAGATCTGATTGTGAATGAAGAAGATCGCTCCTCCACTGAAGCTGCATAGTTTTCAGAAAAGGTGGAGATTGTTAAACCTATACAGACGGTCCAAGTTATATAGAAAAGGATTCAAGAACACAGAACTGAAACCAATGAAATACTAGGTGAGTCATAGAAAGAAGAAATACTAGGCAAGGTACAAAAGAAGAGATGATTCAGGAATTCGTCAGGTAGCATAAGCTTCCAATCAAAAGGACATGAAGGTTTGCTAAGCCAAAGCTGATCCCATCAGGACCAACTACACGATACAGGATAAATCCAGAAGGATCAAAGATAGAAATTGGAGTAGTTGATGGAATGAAGAAGAAGAAATTCATCAACTAGTTCAAATTCAAAAGATAGAAGTAAATAAGAAGACCCACTCAACCATACATCTTATTCAGTAGAGTTTTTGAAATCAAGGACTCAATAGTTAAGACGAAGAGGCATAAACAAGCACAATTACAGAACATCAAATTTTTGCACACGCCTGAAGTGGAGATTGAGCTGAAGAGATTGGTAAACAAACATGTCAGGGCTACAACATTGGAAATCTATGACTATCTCTTCAGACCAACCATTGGGAGAGCACAGCCATCAAAAGATAATGGTGATGATAATTTATCACATCCTAAAACTTATGATGATGATGATATCATTGATCAAGTGGCTGAATACGAAATTCATGAGAAATCAACTGAAGAATAGTCTACTACAGAAGAACCAGCAGCAGAGTCATCTGCAAAGCCAACAACAGAGTCATCTATAGAAGAACCAGCTGTAGAGTCATCAATAAAGGAACAAACAGCTGAGTAACCTACAATCGAGGGTCAAGCAGCAGAATCACCTACAGCTGACTTTTCAACAGAAGAACCTACAGTGCAGAAGAAATCAGAAGCAGCTGAGGCATCACCAACTAAGGATGCAGTAGAGACTACACCAGAGACTTCGACAACTGGATCAAGAAGTATATAGTATGCATGAATGGACAAAGGATGCATTTCATGAATTTCTCAACAGTCTGCAACCAATTACTGTAGACTTGGAAGTTGCAAAGAAAACGAGAATAAAATGCTCTAAAGACTTTCAAGCAACACTTTCCAACTTGGCAGAAGGACTCATTGATCAAATCCAAAGAGCCAATGCCCTGAATCTTCAGCAATATAGACTCAGCTTGTCCAATCTCAATAAACTAAGGGGAAAACATTCAGCTGATCTAAGCCTCTCTGCAAGCCACTCAACAACACCTTACAGAGCACATCCATAATAATGACACCAGATTAGGCGTGGTGGAAAACAAACTTCAACTGGAGACAACTAAGGCTACTCAGCAGACCACCTATTTTGAACTAAGAGCCATAAGAATTGCCATCGAAGCTCTTACAACTGCCCTTAATGCTAACAAAAAGGGGGGAGAAGAGAACACCAGAGAAAGTAACAGGGAAGTTTGCAGCAAAGGAGAAGCGAACACCAGAGAAAGCTCTAGCACAAGAGGACAAGTCTGTAGTAAAGGGAAAGACTAAAGTATCAGAAGATCTGAAAAGGAGACCAACAGCTGAAGTAGAGAGAGAAAGGTCTGCAAAAAGGTCAACGCATCAAAAGGAAAAGACATCAAGCCACATAATTTAGGGGGAGCAGCCCCACGAAGAAAGAAGAAGACATCACAAAATATCAGATGAACAGCCTAATAAAGAAAACATAGGAGCATCAGAGGAATAACATCATAAGCGCAGCAGAGGAAGCGAGCATCACAGGTGAAGGTAAGTCTACAGAGGATTTCGGCTAAGCAATTAAGACATTCATGGGCTACAAAAGACCTACAAATACTTTAGGATCTAGGATTAAACTTGCAGAAGAGATCTCAACAGTACTGAATGTAGACTAAGATGCAGGAGATTGAAATACAGTAGAGATGGTTGCTGAGGATTGACGAGAGGTCTGAGTTTCAGTCAAATCGAAGATGTGGTATTCAGAATGTGACAGTTTGTGAAAGAGGTAAGCTGTCAACATTAGTTTAGGCACACATATGATAAGCTGTCACATCAGATCCTGTACATAAGTCACAGGTTCATTTCCTCAGCCTATAAAAGGGGATCTTTGGAGCTCAGTGAATAGGGGGTTGAACGAGAGATTAAGAAGTGCTAGCTTGCAAAACAATCCAAAGTTCAAGTTACTTGACTGAGGTAAATTGAGAAGAATACACGAAGAGAGTTCACTAGTCTGCATAGAAGAACAAAAAGCTGCAGTAGAGTCCAATTGAAGGATCTGTGCAAAGTTCTGTGTTCTTAATCTTTTTGACAAGTTAACTAGCTTGTAAAAAGGGGTTATCTTGTAAGGCACAAATAAGAAGATAGTGAACTCATCTCTTGCCTTGACTATACTGGTCACCAAGGGAAGACTGGACTAAACTTTCGATTATCAATTGATAACAAGTGTTTAAACCAGTATAAATATTGTGTTCTTTACTTATTTTCATTGCTTGATATATTTAGTACTGTTGGAAATTGATTACTATAGTAAAACATAGATAAACTTATATAGTTTGAGTCTCTACTGTACCGTAGACTACCTCAGTAGTCTACATAAAATAGTAGTGTTCAAATATTTTTAAATCCACTGCATTACAAAGCAATACATTGTATTCATCCCCCTTCTAGGTTGAACCTTTGGACCTAACACCCCCAATCTTGCAAACAAGTCTCAATGACCATTCCAATATCCTCCCCTTTATGGCTAGAAATTGGACAAATTGTTGCAAATTCCAGTCATCGTCAATGAAATGCATCGTTAGGCACATATAGTTAATCATCTGTATCGATGTCCACGTGTCTGTTGTAAGATATACTCTTTGACTTGATTTCCTTAAAAACTTTTTCAAGTTCGCCTTCTCGGATGGATAGAGTTTGAAGCTATCGTCTCTTACTGTGAACCTCGATGAAAGGTGAAACCATAGACATATAACCGTCAAGAACTTAATAAAGCCTTCATTCTCAAAGAATTTGAATGATAATAATCATTTGTGCCAATGCAACTCGAGCGGCGTTCACATCGATTTTTCAGTTGCAAAGTGCATAACCTTTTCGCTCCCCTTCTTTACCTTTACCTTTTCTCAGTAAAGCTTGTGTCTTGTCCATATTAGGAGATACTTTTTGCAAGTTCTCAAGTGGTTATTTAGACCACTAGTTTCGTTTTGTTTTTCGGATCCGTTGCTCTTTCCTTCTTGCAATAATTACAGATCGCTACCTTCTTGTCGATTATTGTTTCATCTCCAACTTGCATTGTTTTCCTGGAAAAATGGTCCCAAACCATTGATCCATTTTCTTCCTCTTCTTCTCACTTGTAGGAGTTGTACTTGTTATGGCCTCGTCTTCCACTTCTATGAGATTGATATCAGTAGATTGGTTCATCTCCTCTTGTGAATGCGATATCTAACACGACAAAAAAATAGTTAAAAAAGCTGATCAACTATTAATCTAATAGAAATGTTTGCAAATCCTCTATATCCCGACCCGATGCCCAAAGTCTAAAAACAGAACAATGCAAGGTCCAAGTTTAGAGCGTATATGATATATCATGTCTTCAACAAAAGAATTCTCTAGTAAAATGCACAGTCAAGTAACAAATCTAAAACTGAGTGTATACGAGTTCAAAATCCAAGCGATCAAGAGATTCAATACGAGTAGACGAGTTACCCTTGGCACATGAGCTGAGGAGGGAGAAGAGTAGAAAACTAATTCGGTTCAAATCTTCAAGGCAAAGAAAAAAGCGAAACTAAAGGGACAAGATCAATTGAGTAACTGAAGGGTTTGTTGCATCCATGAATCATAAGCGGATGCAGGCTGGTAAAGTTAGAAACAAAGAGAGAAAGTAAACAACTAAACATGATTGGGTAAGGAAATTAGGATTGATTGAATTAAATTTGGATATTAATAAACTAGTGAATATTGAGTAAATCAAATAAAGATTTTAAGTTGGATACATAATATTAGGATTGAGATTATAGTAAGTTTAGATTATACAACGAGTAAATTCGGTTAACCGAAATTATCAGGATCCATGAATTATGTTAACCGATAACGAAACCAAAATAAGCAAAAAACCGAATTTTTTATACCGAAATATCCGAATTCTGAATTATCCAAACCGAATTCTATTTTTCGGTTCGGTTCGGTTCGATAATTCAATTTTCGGGTTTAATTCCTTAGCCTTACGTATTTTACCTATATTATTTAACTAGTATAAAATCCTTTGTATTTTTACCTTATTGCTTTCATTATCTTTAACTCTAATTCTAAGCAACTTCAACCAACAATAAAGTAAAAGGAACCAACATTATTGTAGTAAGGTTCTGTATTACTACAGTAAGCTCAAAACAATCTTGTAGTCTCAGTGACTTTGGTTAGTCTAATTGTAGGGTTCGAAAGATGGACTATTCACCTCCCTCTATTCTTACGGTAAGCTATATCCAAACTTTAAATTGGTATCAGAATCAACCTTTCTAGGCTTAATAGCTTTTGGAAAAGAGCTTCATTTCATTTAGCTTGCAAAGAATTTACTAATCTCTGTATTTTAAGAATGCCAAGTGCTAGTAAAGTCTTTATTCCATATGATGCCCTCATCCTCCTCTATTCAAAAATCACAAGTTCAATCACTAAAAGGCCAGAATGATGTTTTATTTTGACTAAGCTGATGAACGAAAGAGAAAAACTATCTTTGAAGGGAGATTCATCTCTATGGGTCCTTCCATAGATCCAAATGATAGATGGAAACTTGTTCTCAAAGAGGAAAAAGATTTCTCTGACGAGAACATGGAACTCATTCAAGTTGACATCTGGGGCTTCGGAATTATTGTAAAATCCCTAGGTAGTAATATGCTTTAACTGGTCATACATTATAAATCGGCAAAGGAGGCATGGGATGTCTTGATTTTGAGAAACGAAGGCACGGATGAAATCCATGAGAACAAACTGAATCTTCACATTCAGCAATAGGAGCTCATAAAGATGAATGAGAATGAGATGTTGATTGAGTTTTTTGACAGATTTAACATTCTTATCAATACTATGAGGGACCTTAGGGAGAATATTTCTCCTCAAAAGATTAACTTGAAGTTTCTAAGGTGTCTCATCCCTGAGTGGGACACCAAGATTATTACTATAAGGGAGTCTAGAAAAATAGACCAAACCATTCTTTCTAACCTTTTTATGGTGTCATATTGATTTACGGTTTAGAGATAGAGCAGAGGAAGAATCAAATGATGGACCAAAATAAAAAGTACATCTCACTCAAATCTCAAGTAAGAAGCTCAAAGGAAAGAGTTGCTGGAGAGGAGACTTCTGACTCACAATCAAAAGCCTCAAGCGAAGAGTTATCCATGCTAAGCAAAAGATTCAGAAAATACTTCAGAAAGATCAGAAGGCCCAGTAAAAACACTCCTACACCAAGAGAATCAGAGCTCACATGCTATAAATACGGTAAGGTAAGACACTTTATTGCTCAGTGCAGAAAATCTACGAAAAATCCTGCTGCAAAGAAGAAGTCAGAGCAGCAAACTTAAAGAAAGTTTTTCAGCAAAGGAAAGGCTCCGACTGTAATAACATGGAGTGACACTGAGTTACGTCTCATGGCTCGAAACAGTGATACGAAGCATTATAATCTAACATGGTATCTAGATAGTGGATGCTCAAGGCATATGACTCGATGCAGGGCCTTACTGTTAGACTTCATTGAAGAAGATGGTCATCAAGTAATCTTTGTTGACAGTAAGGCAGATAAGACTAAAGGCTATGGAACCCTTGGTACAGGTTCACTAGTCTTTAAACACGTGGCCTATGTTGAACGACTTGGTCATAACATATTGTCCATAAGTCAATTACGTGACAAGGGTTATGACATTAACTTTACCAAAGGCCTGTGTGAAGTAAGGGATCTCAAAACAAATGAAGTTAAGCCGATTGGGAGAAGACATGGTCATGTTTACATTGTGGATTTCATGAACTCTTCACCTAATGTCACCACTTGCTTTTTCATAAATGAAATAAAAAAGGCGTCATGGCTTTGGTACAGGAGACTGGTACATTTAATTTTCAAAAATCATTCAAAACTTGTCTCTCAGGATTTAGTTAGAGGCTTGTCAAAAGTTAAGTTTTGTAAGAACAAGCTATGCGCCTCTTTTCAACATGATAAGTAAACAAAGGTAAGCTTTAAAGCATCAATACTGATCAAATAGTAAGGGCGCTCGAGCTGGTGCACATAGATCTTTTTGGTCTAGTAGAGGTTGAAAGTCTAAGCAGTAAGAAATACACTTTAGACATTGTAGATGAGGAGAATACAGTAGTATATGTTGATGTGAATGTTGAACAGATTGCAGAAAACTAGAGCTCAACAAAGGAAACCACAGAAGAGTCTCTAGTAGCAGAACCTCAGTAGGCTGTAGAAGAGTTACCTGTAGTAGAGCCTTAACAGGTTGCAAAAGAGTTACCTGCAGGAGAGTCTCAACAACAAGCTATGGATGATGGAAGAAAAAGAAGACAATGGACATAAGATCATCCACCCGAGAACATGATAGGTAACGCAATCTAGTGAGGACTAGAAGGGCTACTGTCGAGAAATGTCTTTCTGCATGCTTCATCTTAGAAGTAGAGCCTAACGCAATCCAAAAGAATGTTCTTGGCATATGATGAGTATATGGACTTCAAGGTATATCAAAAGGATATTAAAAGTATATTCCTAAATGAAAAATTGCATGAGGAGGTATATGCAGAACAACCACCTTGCTTTGAGGATTATAAGTATCCAGAATATGTCTACAGGCTTGACAAGGCCCTTTATGGATTGAAACAAGCTCTAAGAGCTTAGTAAGAAACTTTGTCAAGTTTCCTCATTGATCACGAATTTAAGAGAGGAAAAGTAGACACGACCCTTTTCATCAAGGATCACATTTTATTGGTTCAAATTTATGTTGATGATATCATTTTTAGAAGTACATAAGCATAAACATATGCCTACTTTAATGGTAAAAAAGAAAAACATATGCCTACTTCTTGGATTGGAAAACTAGGATTCCTGTATTTGATACTATCATCAAACTTATTTCCTTTGCTTTAAGCTAAATATTAGGAGTTGAATTATGATTGTTATCTGGAAGCAACAAAATTGACTTTGAGTTTAACATGGATCAATAAATGATCAAATCAGTGAGGAGATAACGAGATCTTAGATCACGTGTAAAGATTGGATTATCGAATGCAGATCTCCTTTGTCTTTGCTAGGAAAAGTCCCCCACGTGTGACAAATGTATCATACACAGCTCAAAATCCAGATTTCCTTGGATTTTGTTTTAACCCTTTCTAAATACTAAGTACTATAAATAGGAGGTAAAACGAGATCTTAGATCACGTGTAAAGATTGGATTATCGAATGTAGATCTCCTTTGTCTTTGCTAGGAAAAGTCCCCCACGCGTGATAAATATATCACACACAGCTCAAAATCCAGATTTCCTTGGATTTTGTTTTAATCCTTTCTAAATACTAAGTACTATAAATAGGAGATAAAACCTCAACGAACTCTTCATCCATTTAGAGTTTCATCACCACCACAACTCACAATGCACCTGATTACCAAGAAGATCCTATACTGGATACTATTCGGGGTATCTCTATGTTCTCTGCCAGTGGTCATAGTAGGTTGGATTGCGACTTTCTTCTTTGCAATGTCGATATTTGTAACACTGATTCTACTCAGTCGTAACTGTTAGGGTGAAGATTATGTGATATCAATAAAGATTTATTTGAAGTTCAGTGTGACTTGAGGTTTGTTTTTGGGAGTATTTTGCATACGATAATGGTTAGGAAATTCATTGGTCCCTTGTCATGATCATGACACTGTCAAAGGCTATTGGACTGTGTAAAACGAAGGTGTCATGGTCTTGACAACCTTTGTAATGATTATAACAAATGAATATAAGCTCTATTTGATTTTCTATGCACATCACGGTCGAGACAGAGCGTAGTCACGTCAATAATACATGAGAAATACCATATTCATTTACTGATAGCTTCTAAATTCTCTTAATTCTAGTTTGAAGGACGAAACCTTTTTAAGGAGAAAAGAATGTAAAGATCCGAACAATTTGGGATAATTTATTTTTCTCAAATAATAACAAAAAAAATATATTACAGAACTCGTAATTTATGAAATGGAGTTATAACATTCGTTTGTAAAAATATCATGACAAGAATATGGTAAGGACCTGAAAAATTTCTTAAAATTTAGTTTCATTATAATAAAAGTGAATTGTAAATAATAGTACATTATAATTTATTTTGTGGATAAAAGGCTTGTTTGACGATATAATAAGAAAAGAATGTAAAATATGAATGAAATACAACCCCAATACACAAATATGGAAAAATATGTTCTAATATGAAAATATCGTATTTATACGAACATGACATAAACCTAATTTTGGCACTTATTTCTATTTATGTCAATTTCTACACCACATAAATTAAATTAATTATGCACTAAATACCAAATAATTACCCACTAAATACCCACTAAAACATTTTTAATTGATTTTTTTTTATCAATACAATCTCTCTTCTCCATGAAAAATCTTTTACAAACATAAAAACACTTCTTGTTATGCAAGAAAAGACAACAAGGAGAGTTTGTGAAAAAGAGAAAAAATTAGGGTCATCAGATAAAGAGGATCATTCACTATTAATAAGAAAAGGTGATCATTTTACTTTAGAAATTTTGTGCAAAATCATAGATTCTGTGATAAATTCCAATTTTAATATATGTTGAATCCTCAAATGTCTAGTTTTTTGGATTGTGAATATCAAGATATAAATAATTACGTGTGGATATATTAATCTGTTAAAATTTATTACAAGGATCACTTTGTTACTCGATATGAAATTATACATAAAGAGTTAGAAAATGAGCCTTATATCAATGGAAAGCCCTTGAACTCTAGTTTTTGTAACAGTTTAAAAATTTAGATTTGGAGTTGTATGGAATGATTTATGAAGTGATTAATAAAGTAAGGTCAAACTGTCTAATCTAGCAGAAAATATAAAGTTGAACGAATAAACTGTTATTATTGGTAAGATTTCATGATAAAAAGTCTAACTATATGGAAATATTACAGAGTTTAGTTTATGTTGAATTATATGAAATAGTTTTTCGAACTATATACGAGAAATTATATGTTTAAACGTATCGAAGGGTCATGTTGGACAGAATCCAGAAACGAACCATTTTGACCCCGAAACAACTCCAAATGTTCACAAACACTTCTAATGATTATAAATACATAAAATCATCATCATGAACTATCATAATAAGTATCAAAGACTTTTCTCAAAGCTTGGCATCACCACATAATATTACTGTGTCGGTTTTTTCAAGAAGTACAAATAAATATTCTTAACTCCATAACGTGAATAATCATTCACAAGGGCATGTCTTAATACGTGTATCCTATTATATTATAGGACTTGGAGACACTGCTCATTGTCACTTAAGGATGTTGTCTTAAACTCGTCATTGTCTTAAATTGGTCACAAAGAGAAGACTGGACTAAGCTCTCGATTATCAGTTGATAACTAGTATTTGAACCAGTATAAATTTTAGGTTCTTTACTTATTTTTATTGTTTGATATTTTAGAACGGTTAGAAACTAAATACTACAACAAAACCAAAGACAAACTTACACAGTTTGAATCTCTGCTGCATACTACCTTATTAATATGCAAAGAACATGAGTGTTTAAATCATTTAATCCATTGTATTTACCTGATAAAATTTGAATCAACCTATTCATCTTTCCCCCTCTAGGTTGAATGTCTGAATCTAACAGAGGCCGATACGTTATTAAGCTCCTATAGCTCACGGTTATTATTTTTTTGTGTCTTTCTTCTTCTCTTTGTTACAGGAGCAAGGCTTGAAGGAAAAGTGTGATCTAAGATTTGATGTTAGATATAACTTATGTTTAAAAGGTATTTTGATCTTAGAAAGAGATATAAATTTCGCTATAAAGGTGATATATGAGTTATGATTGAGTGCGTTAAAAGTTTCTAAACTAACGATGTATAAATGAACTTAACTTAATTTTTATGACTAAATCGGGAAGTATAGTTTTTGTCTATCTGAGACGTTAGACCCAGCGACAGTGATGTCATATATATCATTAATAAGTAATGGAAATTTGGGGGGTTACATGGTCACCTGAGTCAATGTTATGGTTAATGACAAGTCAAGTGAAATGCTTCTTCCATTGATGGGAAGAATAGTTAACACAAGGACAATGAGCCTGAAGCACAAGGAAAATAGGCCTGGGAAGGTATGAGAAAAGCCTACCCAATTACGTTTTTTTTTCAATAAATACCTTTCACCATTCTCAAGGAGATATCCTCTCTCATTTTTACTCATTCACGTCCAATACTCTTCTCCTCATTCTCTCTCCCTCAGATCGGGCACATACTGACTTGAGCGTCAAAGCAGGCATCCGAAGAGCATACCTCGGTCTCCCAACTAACGACGTTTTCTTGGTGTGCAGATCAGTCGGCATATCCTCAGATCGATCTCACATAGTCAGATCAGTCCGATGTAAGATTGGATCATCTTACGGTCCGACCTAATCATAAGGGATGAGACTAACTATGACAAACATCTGTGTTTCACTCTAGGACAAAACACATACATATAAGATATCATTTCATTAGAGATCATGCGCATAAGGGTAATATTAAACTAGAATTTATTTCAATTGACAATCAAGTTGCTGACATATTCACAAAATCCTTAGATGAATCTAAATTTGTTCATTTTAGAGGAGAATTAGGTATGTTAAACCTAAAGCAATCATTCCTAAGATTGCATGCTTTTGTGAAGAAAGGCATTAGGCTACTGTAGAAATGTTTAAACCTTACTCCAGTAGTGCTTAAAGATGTATCTTGTGATAGTAATGTTCAAACCATACTGCAGTACGATGCATGGAACCAGCACACTGAACCGTCACATCATAATTACGCTATTTTATGATAACGGATAATTTATGGTCAGACATCACGTCCTGTCGTTTTACCTCTCTATACAAGTTACATTATTTTCTTATAAATAAGGACCTGTAATGTGTACCACTCTTCACAATTATCCTACTGCAAAACACAATCTCACTCTAAAATTCCTCAAACTCTTTCAACTATTGCTATGTCATCTGACTCATCTGGAACCAAACCCTGCTAGTTTGGTCCATTCTAGATTTCCAATCACCAAACCCTGTCGATGATGATATCAGAAAAATCGTTAGCCTTTTCTCCTTCGTAGGATTGGATCTTATTTTGGGACATAAAGGACTACTGTTTGCTTCAAAAGTCATGAACAAAATGGATGATGATGATAAAGGAGATCAGAACCATGGAAGGCCAAGGTAAACTCAATAGGATCAATGTTCTACCAAATAGCTGGAACAAAGGAAACATTCTTAACATACAACATTCTTTACTTCCTTTAACTTTCAGATTACCCCATAAGCTATCCTCTGCCGAATGGAATCATTTGAAGAGATCAAGCTCAAGTGCTAAATATGGGGATCCTGTGGAATGTATCAAGTCTTACATACCTGGAGCTGCTGTCAAGAATGGATCTTATAGATACATAATGCTCATGATAAGAAATTTGATAGCAATAATGGTCAACCAGGAAAACTTGGCATAAACTCTGATCTCTAGGGCATTCACAAATTGATTAAGCAGAAAGGTGCATGCTGGAGAGCTGAACAACGAGTCAAGATTCTCAAAGAAGTAGATCCTGGATGCTATAAAAGTAACATGTTTGAGACTTTAGAGTTTTCTTTTACAAGGCTTACAGGGGGATACAGGAAGGAATACATGGTTGATCTATAGATGACATCACTACTATAGAAAGGTTCAAGAAATACTGCATATTCTAAGGGGGAGAGTTTGCTCCACACAAACCCTTCATTAATAAAAGCAAATAGGGAGAGACTCAAATAACAAGTGCTAAGGGGAAGAAACAATGATGACCCTACTACTTCAGATAGACAGAACAATAGAGTACTGAGTTAATATGAATATCTAAAACCTTTGTATTTTTTTTTCAAGAGATGTATTCTTAAAGGAATATAAAAGAAAAAAGTTGTTTATCTTCTTCCTGTTTAGATGAAGCTTGCTATCATCAATTTAAGGAGAGATTGTTGAGTGATAAACTAACTCTAGTATTAGAACATCCCAGTATGTACCAAACCTAAGACTCGTTTGCTTGGAAAGTGAACCTGCAACGGGTGTGCAGTAAGTTTGGTTTGAAGAGGAACGCGGTAAGGTTGGTTTGAAGAGAAGCGCAATAAGGCTGGTTCAGAGGAATACAGTAATGCTGACATCATTGAGGTCATGGGTCAAGAGACAATAAGGTTTGGGCATTTAGGCTTCTGTGACAAGAAAAGATTGATCCTAGTTTGCATCTGGTTGAAGAGGGTTACTATAGTAAGGCTGAAGGATAATAAGACCAAGTTCAACAGAAGGGTCCAAATAAAGGAATGGTTGATCGTAAATTGCTTCTATGAGATTACCGCAGAAAGGCTTAGGGACAGTAAGACTGAGTTCTATAGAAGGGTTTAGAAAAGGTCAAAGTTCACGTGTCACCTTTTGTGCCGTGTCAGTGTACTTTTCTGCATCAACATTAGAGGTCACGGGTTTCTGAATATGATTCCAGAATGTCATAAAACTGATATTTTTAAGAGAGGATGAGTTCAACAATAGCAAGAAATTTGGGATTGCCTATAAATACAGAGGCAATGTCCAAGATTTCAAAACCTTTGAATTGCTGAATCTCACTTTGAAAGACACGTGGAGTAAGGCTTAAAGTGAACTAAGAAAGAAGTTGTTAGCTGAATATCTATGAGCCACCAGTCTCATTGACTTTTGTTAGTTTGACAGTAGATTTTGAAAAAGAGACGATTCGTCCCCCTTTAGTCTCACAACATGGTATATCTAGACTCTTAGTCCCCTATACTATCCTTACTGACGTTGAGAGGTTCTCCTCACAATAGTCTTCAACCATGTATAGTTTTTCTAACCTCAAATCTTTTGATGTGACCATTTCCCAGTTCCTCATCTATTCACTAATCAGCCTTGTTGCATTCCCCACTTTGTTGAGCACCTATCTGTGTTTCAAGCCAGCTCTGCTATACTCAGCCTGCTATATTTTTTGACATGGTCTGGATCTTGAAGTTTCGATCCTATATCCTGATAGATTTGTGTTCTTTTGCTTCTCATATTCATCTCAAACACTTATTCAGAACCCTTTGATGTTGACTGCATCCAGGTGAACCACAATGGCCTCTTATTTGTCATCCTTTATTGTCTACTCCCTAGACTGCATCTAACTATCCTAGTTCTTAACCTAAGTGATTGCCCATGAATATGACTTAATCTAGGGTTTTGTTCATCTATACAAGTGGAGGGATTGCACATCCCTATGATATTAATACGAAGTTAATCTAGAATAAATTCTTGATTCTCGAAATCAGATATGGAACCTCCACAAACTTTAATTTCGTTAATCTCGAAGAACTACTCACAGGAGGCACAAGTGTATTCCAAGTATCTAGCAGAGACGATAACAAAACCAATGCTCGAATTTCATCCTCGAATGTGATCTTCATAGAATCTAATAGACTCACAATCAAATTCAATTCATTCATGTGGTTCACAATAGAAGTATCTTCAGACATCGTATCAAATATACCTTATTCGATGTCATTGGCTTCTCGTAGGTGTCCACCAAGACCTCCATTAGATCCACGGTTGTCTTTACACTCATCACATTGAACGCAACATTCTTTGTTAACTCCCAACAAATTGTACCTATGGTCTGCCAATTGAATAACTCCCAACAATCTGGTTTCTTTCCCAACAACTGTTCATGCAATCGTTTCTTGTATAATAGATCTTTAATCTGCATCTTCTAAAATCCAAAATAGTTCCTATTAAACCTGTCGATTATGACTTTCCTCACTTTCGATGCCATCGCTTCCTCTAAGATTGACAAAAAAAAAATCAATGTTTATCACAAAAATTCAAATCTTTCTTGAAAAGTCTCGAATTTTGTCACAAAAGATTGAATCTTTGTTTCAGCTATGAAACATGAAGTTCTTATACCACTTTGTTAGGGCTTTACACTCTCGGGAATGCGAATCCGACGGAACAAGGAAAACAATCATGCACAACCCAAGAACCAATAGTCAAACTAAGGAACGAGAAATCAAAGAACACAAGATTTAACATTGAAAACTCAAATGAGGAAAAACCACGGTTATTAGAAAATCTACTATCTTTGATGTATTTTCGAAGTTACAAGATGCATCACAATGTCTGCGGGTATCTTAATTTAAAGAACTAGAATTTACATAAGAATAAGATATTAACCTAAAATAATATCTTGCTATAATATTATTAAATCTAATGATATAATAAATCTAATGATAAAATATCTTTATCCAAATAATTCAGGCTCCACATCTAATAGTTTCAACCCATTGCATACATAAACACTTACATATATTTTGTTAGTAGAGTTTTTTTCACCTTCAACTGTGTTCAGAAGTAACATAAGCAATCAAGCTTCATAACTACTAACTAACTATACAAAATAATATAGTTTTAATCGATTCACTTCGGGACAACTGGGTTGGTTCGGTTCCCATAAGTTTTCCCATACCATAGCGAAAGTTTAGTTCTTTCATTGAAGCATTCCCATCCCGACCGAATTGGAGCCAATCAATTATGGTACGGTATGCTTTTTTCAGATTCTTGATTCGGTAAGTGATATTGGGAAGAATTTGCGTACCCCTACTCCCTATCATATTAAACCTAACCTAAGCAATCTCTATGATACTCTCCACTCCCCAAAATATTCTTGTCCCAAATATACCCACCTCTTAGCATCGAACCATGGAATCATAGCCCATCTGGATCATGAGGGATTCGACTTTGGGGAAGAAGTAGGAACGGGTAAGGCAGAAGATGATGAAGAGGTAGGTGGGGAAGGTGTGGGAGATGTTTGGGTCGAAATTTTCGATGTGGTGGAAGATTTGGAGGGAAAATTAAGGGGTTTTGTTGGGGCTTGATGACTGAGATGAGGTGAGTTCGGATTAGGGTTTTGGGCCAGGGTTTGATTTGTGGCAGGATAGTGAATGTGGTGAGGAGTGTGGGGTGGGTCGTGATGGGAGAGGGAGAGTGTAATATCCTGAAATGTTAGGAAAATAAAATTAAGTTGATGCTCCATTCACCAATCCCACTTACAAAAAAAACACATTATTTCTCTTTGAAGCATTTTCACGAACATCTTGTGTGCACTCTTACGCCTCACCTTCTCACTCTTTCATTATCCTCCTCTTTCTTTGTCTCTGCCACTCGATCAATCCAGTCTCCCTTCGACGAGTAGTACGATCATGGTACTGTCGAGAGCCGCGTCGGAGAACAACGTCTCCATCCACTCCACCTTCGTCTCCTCCCGCTATGGCCGTACTTCACTTCATGGTGTCCTTCTGTCTTTTCATCGGCGGC
>LIEC01010236.1:0-157466 GCA_001925005.1 Drosera capensis | reverse complement strand
CATCTCTACCCTCGCCGACGTCATCGAATCCCTCATCGACTCCGATCGTAACATCGGGTGCATCATCTTTCGTTGCAAGAAAGATATTTGAGACAACAAGAATGTACGTTCTCTTGCGACGGTTTCCAACGTCGACAATGATTAGATAGGGGAAGAGGACGAGGAGGTGAAAGTGAGGGTTAAGGTTGGATTTTAGATATGGAGTGGAAGAGGAAAGGAAGAGGGGATGATTGGATTATATATGTGAAATTATAATTTTTGATAAATAAAATCTCGCGTGTATTTTTTTAGGATTATTTTTAAAAAATTATAATTTTTGATAATTTACTAAAAAAAAAGTCATGAAACATATTCTCTATCCATATCCCTATATTTATGTGATTTCTTATATCATATATTTTTACCTATATTTGAGAAACCAAAATTTTATCCTATAAAAATTATACCATTGAAATAATATAAAAGTAATATTTTTATTATAAAGGACAATTTCTATAATACAAAATATAAGTATTTTAAAATTTGAATTAATATAGACAAAATGAAATAAAATAATATTATTATAAAAATTATAATAAGTTTATATAGAAAATCTGTTCAATAATTAAATTAAGAATTAAATATTTATATAAAAAGAAGGATATTGTATCACTCGATTGGAATAGCAGAGATGGGAAACTGCCAGAACCGACTCAGAGGGAGATGCCAAGGGTTCAGACAACCGAGGGAGATGCTCTCTCTCCACTTAGCGGATTCCTCGACTCCACCATCGCCAATCCCCTGCGCTTCATCACTCTCTCATTCATTTCTCGTTCCTCCACTGCCGAATCATCCAGCGAAACATTCAGCGGGCATCTTTGTCGACTCAATCAAACCCTAATCGTCACGGTGGATTGGAAATCGCTAGGAAAGGTGAGTTGGCCAAATCTCCCACCCATCTCATCCCGCATTTGATAATGCAGTGATCGCATTTTCAAATCTCTTGCTTGTTCGAGAATCATGTCACCTGATTCATCAAACATTTGTGTCTTCTGCGAATGTGCTCCGCTCCTTAAACCATAAACCACGGTAACGGGATACTACAACTGTCCTCTTGGATACTGTATTGTGATACGTAATGAGAAGTCTATGAAACTTAGTCGCTTGTACGGAGCCCTTTGGGGACTTTAGAAAAAGGGTGATTGAAACGTATCACAAACGAATTGAACCTTCCTTCCCAAAAAAATAAAATAAAAATTGCGATATTCGCTTCAGAATATGCGATAGCAATGAACACATGTTCTTCAGGCTGTATGTTCACGACAATGTCGATGCAACGCTTCTGTTTTTGTTGAGTAGAAGTTCCCTGTTTTCTACTATGTGACTGGATTTATGGTTTCCTTTTTGGACAGAAACCGTGTGGTTTGCCAATAGGTGCTACTGATATGTTGGCAAAATTGTCTGTTGTAGCATCAACCGTGGGCGATCTAAACTTCCACAGAATGACCTTTGAGCTCACTCCCTTGGATTTATCAATTCTAACAAGATTAGTGGAGGAGGAACTGGAGCTTTCACGTAATCTCAGATGAGGCACGCTTTGGTTGCTTATGAATCTTCAGTTTTTCATCCATTTGTTTACGTGTCTCGTTGATTCATCACGAAGAGTTGCTTGCCTGTTTCTTATTTTCCTGTTGTAAGGATTATGTTCACCACTTCTCCTGATCGAATCTTCATTCTTGCAAAACAGGTTGACCGTAAAAACTTCGTGACATTTGACAAATGATCGGTCATCTCTGATGCTGCTTACTCCTGGAAAATTGTGTAAAGTCTTGATACCTACGTAGAAGTGCATCATCAGGTATGTTATATCTTCCTTGACTCGCTGCTATTGAACTTGCTGTTATGGTTTTTGCATGTGCTGAAGTGAACTTCTAGGATGCCACTTCGCTTATAATGCTCCAACCTCATATTTCTGCGATGTTTTTGGTATGATAGCTTGTCTTGTTTGAGGGAATTCGGATGGGGGATGGGATCTATCTAGGTTAGAGGCCAATTAGGGAGTCTTGACCCCGAAACATGAACCCAAGTAACACGTATGCATGAACTAAATTCATATCTCAACTTGTCGACCTAATAGACCAAGTTGATGGGTTATGGAGTTCGTGCTCAATCATATAACTTTTGTTTTCTTTCACCGTCCAATGTGGGACATCAACTCCCTCATATTTTCAACGTCATGACTTCAACCTTCGACCTTTCACTAATTAACTTGTATGTCATATTTTATTTCGACCATTAAAATTATTTAATGGATGTTAAATATAACAATATAACAATGTCCGATAAAATTATTTAAGGATGTTAAAAGAAAATTTCGCATTGATGATTTATTTCAAGTATAATGTGTTTTATGAGATCTTTCATGTACAAGAGGTACAAGAAAGTAATTCCACGATAGAGAAAATAGCTCGTGCATTGCATGTAGAATTAGGTGTTAAATTAGGGAGCTTATCAATCGAGAATAGATGCAAACTTAGACTAAGATATTAATTTTGCTTTGTCGGACCGTTACTCAAAGCCTAAGCTTAGTCGGTCCATTACCTACGAAACATAATTTTTTGTTTATAAGTAGAATTAACCACGTGTTTTTGGTTTGTAATGTTTTTGCATTTATCATGAATTTTATTTTGTGGCTTCAAAAGAACTTATATATGGTCCAACTTGGACATAGATAATACAACCCTTGAATTAAAGGAAAAAGAAAATCTCATCGTATTTATGTGTATAGTGAATTGCCTAAGTGTAATGTAGCTCTTGAATTCAAATTAACATTGCACGAGCACATTTATATAGAAAATAAAAGGGCCATTGATATATAAAATGTTTGTTATCCGAACCGATTATATTGTAGACTTTTCTTTAACAAATTCAACTGCATATGTTTTTATATTATCCTGATTTCTAATTTACTATCAAAATTAATTCTTTATTAATTATGTTTTTAAAAAAAGCATAGAGAGTGTATATTCCCGAGATGCACATAATACTTCACCAGAGGCTACATAAAAATCCATACGTATCGCTTGTGTTTGTGCACTTGTGTTACCAACTTACCAATACCAACTCCATGTCGCGTTTTCCAGTCAATTACCGACTTCGAGTTTACCTCCTCACACGCGCGAATAACGCCGTCTCCACACGCTCGCCAATTAGCTACCTTCCACTTTTAACACCATATATCTCACTTTTTCCCTTTGCTACTGGTTTAATGGTTAGCAATCCAATGGGACAGAATGCACCATCAAAGAAAACAATAAAATGGTTTTTGTCTCGATTTTTTGAGGCCATTAGATTCCCCTATTGGAAGACAGCCCAAAAGAGGGGATTTTGTTTCTTGGGTTTCATCTAATTTCATTTCACCCATGAAAAATTTGCTCTCATCAGAACAAGACTACAAGTGATCATAAAAAAAAATAAAAATAGAATCCAACAGATGGCGGAATCTTGGTTTGTAGAGAATCTGTCGCTGGAGTGAATTGCAAGCTCTTAGCTTCACTTATGGAGTGACTTCTGTGAGCTATCGGATCTATCGGCCTATTACGATAGACTAAATGAGATGAAAATAAACAAGTGATAAATAGTTTTTGATAAATTTTAGAAAGATAATTAAATTTGATTTCGGATTGATTGGAATGTTTCTCATTATATTCAAAAAAAAAAGTTACAATAGTATCATGAAAATCACAATATAATAATATTCTTTATGTTTTAAAATAAATACCACACTCTCCATCTAAAAAAAGAAATAATTTTTCAATTTGAGATGTTTTATTTTTATTGCAATTATTTTCAATATGGAAGATTTTTTTTATTTTTTTTTGTGGTAAAATGATCCTTTTCCTTTACCCCTTTCTCTTTTTGGGCTCCACCGCTTATCCTTTTTTTTTTCCCAACCTTCTTCTCGTTCTACTTCTTTCTTCCTTGTTAGTTAAAGGTAATGTGGTAATATTAGGAGTAAAAATATGATTTTATTAATTTGCGTGTCCTTTGTTCATGTTTTATTTAATTTGGGAAAAAATAATATAATATTTGATTTTTTTAATGATTAATGTAAATTTTAAGATTAAACAAAATTATTTTAATAATAAATCGTTTTTTTTCCAAATCATGAAGTCAGTGAAATAAAATCTTGCTCCGTTTATTCCAATATTGGTTTCATGAAAGTTGCTTGATTACCAAGAGAGTTGAATTGAGACAAAAAAAACCTTTGAATATTCACACGGTTTTTTTCCCTCTACGTGTGTGCCCATCCTCTCCAGTTGAAAGATCAAACGACCAAGGACCATCCTCTCAGCATATAATATCTCCCCCGTGTCCCCTTCATATAAATAGAGTCTCCTGCCTCACCATTTAGAAAAAAAACAGAGAATTTCATTCTCCTCAAAATCTCCCTCATTTGTATCATCTATTTCACCAGACTTGGTTACATATTTGGGTTTAGTTTAAGAAGTCTAGAGATCGAAAATGGGAGTCCGAGAAACCGATCCACTTTCACAGCTTAGCTTGCCACCAGGGTTTCGATTCTACCCCACGGACGAAGAACTTTTAGTTCAGTATCTCTGTCGAAAGGTTGCCGGGCACCAGTTCAGTTTACACATTATAGGGGATGCCGACCTGTACAAGTTCGATCCATGGATGCTACCAAGTAAGCAATCATACATTTGTAATCTTGGTAATTGGTAAAACGAGATTTCTTTTTTCTTTTTTTCTTTTTTGGTTTAAAGAACAGGATGTGATTGTTGTTTTCTTTGTGCAGGCAAGGCTATGTTTGGGGAGAAAGAATGGTACTTCTTTAGTCCGAGGGACAGGAAGTACCCGAACGGGTCAAGGCCGAATAGGGTCGCTGGATCGGAGTATTGGAAGGCTACGGGGACAGATAAGGTGATCTTGACAGAAGGCCGGAGAGTTGGGATCAAGAAGGCTTTGGTGTTTTATATCGGTAAAGCTCCGAAGGGTACGAAGACCAATTGGATCATGCACGAGTATCGGCTCTCTGAACCTCACCGGATCTCTGGCAGTGCCAAGGTCAGCTTCATACTTTTAATTGTTCCATTGTAGGATCAAATTTATGTTTTTCCCTGATGACTTTTTGCTATGGTTGGTCATGTGTTATATACTTTACTCAAATCACCTACCTTTTGGAGGATTAGGCATGTATCTTTGTTGTGGGTTTGTCTTCAAGGGTCTTCACTTCTATTATGCTTTGGTCGATCAGTCATTCGCTTTGATCTTGGAAGCTTTGAGGTTATTAGTAAGAAAGAAAGAACGCATAATTTAGAAATTTCTAATTATTCATTCGATCTTGAGCTCATCTGTTTGATTTTTATCGTTTCAGTTGGACCAGTGGGTGCTATGCAGAATATACAAGAAGAACTCAACCGCTGCAACGGCAATAGCAAACGCCCGAGCAAGTGAGCACAGTCCGGTTGCTTCTGAGGAGTTAACATCATCGCCAATCAACGACATGCTGAAGTCCTTACCCGAGATGGACGACCAGTTCTTCACTCTCCCAGGGATGGACTCTATGCTTGCATCCCAACAACAGGATGATAAGCAAACCCTTCAAAGCATATTGGGTTCTAGTAACTTCGAATGGAGCACCCTCGCTGATTCGAACACGGGGCCTAGTTTCAATGATCCCACCGGATTAAACCAGAACCAGAATCCAAGTCAATTACAGATGAATAATGTTAATGCCATGTACACGGCACCACAGGCATTGGAGAAGTTGAAGTTGGAGGCTGACATTGATCAGGCGAACGAGGAGAATGCGATGATGAACATGAACTCGGGCTTTTATTACCCGAACGCTGATTTTCTTGAACCAGGTTACCCGAACCCGGTTGACCTGTATGGAATTCGATACCCGAATCTGTTTGCTGGGTATGGATTCAGACAGTGAAAAATCAACTCAACAATAGGCAAATCAATAAAGAGAAAGAAGAACTCAGTGAGGGATTAATGTAAATATCTGCTATTGAATGTGCCAACAGTTTTGGATGACAGAGAACAATTAGGGTTATGAATCAGATCGGATGTTAAAAACTTCTTTGGAACTATACTCGTGACATCATCTTTCTGAGATCATGTTCAGACGCATCATGTCATTTTTATGATGAATAAAGATTATCTTACATGCTTCTAAGAACTTGTTGATACAAGCATATTCCTCTCCTTACAGACTCTTTGTCAGCAACAGTATTGATACAACAAGTTTGAGCACCTGTTTATCCTCTTTTTCAGATTGTTACTTGTTAATCATCCATGTCTTGGGAGGTTTTGTGTTTCTCAAGTTTATCGTGAGAGCAATAGAATAGCTGATTGGTTACTTGTTGACGACAATAGCTTGCATTATCTTTCTGATAACGTGTTCAAACATACCATGTTTAACGATGAATAAAGATTATCTAATTTACACACTTCTAAATATTTGGTGCCGTTATTGTTAATATCATTTTTAGTAAATTGCTAACTTATGTAAAATGATCCTCCTAACGATTATCAAAGTTGCATAAACTCCTGGTCTTAATAGTGCAAAGATTGACGTTCAACACTTATTTGAAAATTTTATTGTCTTACCAATTTAGTAAAAAGTGTCAATTTTAACCCAAGATTGAAGTAAACTAACTAAGAAGTATTGTTAATTTTTGCACAATATTTACAAATAATGATGATTATCTCGTACCGTGTATGTGAGTAAAGTATGTGATTAGTAATTGATTTTAAACACTTTCGATCAAACTTTGGCTCCAGATGAAGAAAAAAAATGTGATTATCAAAACACTCGTAGTAGTTTTTCTATCCGTAGTTATGCATGAACTGATTCTGTGAAAAATTCATCAAACCCAATAAGTAATCATGGGTTGTTGGATACAAATAGTAGGTGTCACAACAATATGACACTTCTATAATGACTAGTTAAATTGAAACGTCGTTAGGCGCACTTGTTACTCGAACAAAAAAAGAACATCAACGTGGGAACATTTACAAGCACACTTATGGCCAAAGCCAATTACTATATACAATACTGTTTGACCAATTCATATATTTGATAACTATCTTCCTAAGTTCCCATGCAATTTCTATGAAACTCACATATTCTCCTTTCTTTTCATAGAAGAAACCTCCCCATGAACTTACGCAAAACCAACTCACCCTTTTGTTCAACAAAACTAAACTTCCATTTAATTTCTTCTCTTTTACTTGTCACTTTCTTGCCCATTTCCCTTCAATGCCTCTTCTCATCACTATATATCCACCTCTCAAACGATACATAACTTCGACTCATACACATTCAGCATTGCTTTCATTCATCATATTAGTTACACAACTATATCTTTCGGATCCGATCATGAGCAGCTCGAGGAAGAGAGCGGGTCGTCAAGATAATAAGCTCGTGTTCAAGGATGGTTTCCCCACGATGGTGCGGAACCTAGGGACGGAAGGATTCATGGACGAGCTGTCAAAGGGTTTTGGAATGTTGATGGATCGGAACAAAGGTGTGATCACGTTCGAGAGTCTGAAAATGACTGCCGTGCTGATGGGATTAGGGGAGATGGGTGACGACGAACTTAAGGAGATGGTTAGAGAAGGCGATACGGATGGCGATGGATGTTTGAACGAGAAGGAGTTCTTTGTTCTTATGTTCAGGTTGAGTCCTGAATTGTTAGATGGATCGAATAAGTATTTGGTGCATATCATCATGAACAATATGTAATATTTTAAACTCAGGGTTTCTTATGATAATTAATTAACAATGTGTAGAAGTGAAACTAATATTTTGGAATCTGACAATAATGTTCTTTCATGCGTTAACTTTTTAAAAGCACGTCCCCTAAAGCGCTTTCTTGATCTATGCTGATTTCATTCTCACACTAGCATAAAAATTTGATATTAAAAAAAACAGAAGAGAAAATTACCTTGAGACACACGTACTTATTTTAATGTATTCTTTAGAAACACTTTTTTTTTGAAAAAACAATGTAATACTTTTGTTTTTTTTTTTGGGTATGAAAAATCAAGTAATACTTCAAATATCAAATTAAGCTTTTAATGGGATGGAGGTACCTCCATCAGTTCCAAAATAAAAGTTCAATTATTTTATATATTAAACATGCATTTTTAATAGTTTCATTTTATATCCTAATAACGTAATAAAAAACTTACGTCATTATAAAAAAATTATCAAAAACTTCAAAAATCCTAAAAAAGTTATAAAAATTTATAATAAAATCAAATTAACATAATGTTATGCATACACAATAAAAATAACTTGTTGATGTGTACGCACGACCAATGCATACAAACACATTTGTTGTATTTATTCTGAGAATTTAGTTTTCTTCAATATAATGAAAAGAATGATGTTGTCTTTTAGTGAAGATTTTTGGTGTATGATCTTGTCAGCCACCACCTGCATCCTTTAACATGCACCAAAAAATAATTTCCACGAACTGAACTTTCAAGAATTCATTAGCCTCGCCGTCTCGATAACATTTTCTCCCAGCCACGCCGTCGCGATAACGTCGTCGTCTTGGTCTCCTCATCGTCTGCCGAACCATCTTCGACCTCGAAACTTTGTGACAGAATCGAGGGCGTGGAATTGAGGGGCGATGGATTCATCTCCGAATCAATCGAAAGCTTTATTGAGGGAATTAGGAATTGGAATTGGGATTGAGGTTTGGGGGAGTCGGGATTCAGAAAATTGGTTGAGGAATTGAGATTATGGTTTGGTCAGTCGTTATTGAGGGAATTTGTTGGTTTTAGGGTTTTGATTAATCTGATGAAACAGACTAAAAAAAAATGAAACAAAATATTTGTATATTATATGTTTTATTCATGTGTTTTTTTTTTTTCTTCTTTGAAATAAAATATGTTAGACAATTATATGTTTTCGTTTTGTTTCGGAAAAAAAAAAACATAACGTTTTTAAATTATATTTTATTTTTATAATAATTTTTTCGCATGTATGTTGTCGTATTTATTTTAAATTTTTATATTTTTAAGTAAATTTTTCTTAAACTAAACAACATAAACTAGTTCCACATGAATTTTTCATGTAATTATATATATAAATAATATATTTTATCGCCTATACTCATTTCAACCTAATCACATGCACGCAATATGAAGTTTGAAATTGCAACGGTCAACTAATCTTAACCACCATCCAACCCTCCACGTTCCACATCCGACGATCCATATTCCCTTCCATCAACCAAACCCCATTCTTCATCTCACAACCCAGCACACACAGACCCTTATGTGTTCTTGGTTCCAAAACCAAACCTAGTAATTCAAAAAATGTATGCTTGAAACGATTCACAATAATCGAATCCCTTCGGGTTTTCGCGGTGTGGATTTCGAAGACTAAATGGAAAGGATTTGATGATTGACTCGGGGTTGAAGTTGAAGCTGAAAGAGAGAATTGAAGATGAAGTTGGATCTTGTCAAGGGTGGGAAAGAAAATGAAGAGATCGATCACTGGGCTTTTCTGGTCGGCTCTCTTTCGATCTTTCGCTCGTCTTGTATTGGATTCATAGGATTTTGATTTAGGGTTTCGATTTTGGCTGGATCAGTTGGGTCAAGATTTGGGATTAAATGGCCGAATTTGTGTTTAGGGTTTTGTTGTATTCTTGATTTATCATATGGGCACTTCTAAATTTTGTAGATTTTGATCACTGATGGTGTTTTGTGATGGGTTTTGCTCAATTGGAGTTGGGCTGTGGTGCTATTGAAATTAGATTGGTAATTGTTTTAGGGTTTCTTGTTCTTTGAATTCATAGTGGATGCATTAATGGTCATGGAATTGACCTGCTTTTTGGGCAGTTCAAAGTTGATTCTTTTGTTCTACTTGGTTCCTGGTGTGCTTCGTTCCGTTTGAACAAGGGTGAGATCGGCGTGGAATGGATTGATTCGATCTAAAGATGTTTTAGTAGGTTTGGAATGATTGAACAAGAAATGTGAGTTTGGTAACCTCAGGGTTGTGGATGTTGGTGCTGATGCATGATGTTATATGCTTCGGCTGTGGTTATCTAATGCTTTATTTAAGGGAATTGGAGCAATCAGAGCTGGAAAGTTTTGTTGCAAGTTGACCTCAATCATTTAGTTTGCGAGGATTGTTCATGTTTCTATAAAAATGGGCATTGTGTGTTCGAGAAGGCGCTGTGACTTGTATGTAGCAGACCAATGAATGGGATAAGGTGTGTTCTGCTGGTGTTGGTGTGAGAAATTTTTTGTTAAAGTTCAGGGAGAGTAGATTAATTACTACTCCTCAGTTCATTTGCTCAACTTTTCCAAATCAACATAAACTTTATCATGTTCATTGCGCACATTAGCGCGCAAGATAGGAAAGTTCTAATATGATAGGGTGTAGGGTAGAACGGTTAATAGTAGTTGGAAGATCTTATTTCTCAGTTTCAAGCCGCCTGTTCATTTTGTTCTTTGTTCAGGAGGTAATTGAAGCTCCTATGTGGGTTGATCTGATTGAAGAAGCAAAACTGGTGCATGAGAATAAGTAAGTACTTTAGAGGTTCAGACCCGCTTTTCCCTTGAAGTGACAGCCACAAGAATGACTAATCAATACTTCCTTTTCCCCTTTTTTGATTTGCGATTCGGCAGGGACGATGAATGGTTCAATACAAGCCACCAGTAAGCTCCTTTCTAGCTGTGGTCATCTACAGTATGAATTCAGGGCTATGAATAATTTATAAGGGGATGGACTTGATTTTTCAGGTTCCATCAACTATCCGCACGGAAACTGAGATCTGCATTTTCTCATACAGTGGAAGGGAATCATAAGTTTGAGTTCAACTTGTTAGGAATATCTTCGTCGGAACTTCCATCTTCTGTATCTAGATCAAGAGGAAAAGATTACAAGATCAGTAGTGTGCTACAAGATCCGAATCACCCAATAAAGCATTTGGGAACTGGGTCTCCTAGGTTTGATAAGGGTCCAGATGATGAATGTATCACAAAAGGAAAGCAGACTGACGAGGTTAATCAGCTAAGTAGCTCAGACACGGTTACGATTTCTGACAGCTCTCTTAATGGAGCAGTCTCAACTTCTTCGGAAGTATCAATGAGCCACCGGGACAAAACTGGTTGTTCAACAGTGAGCACTAAAGGAGGCTCTTCAACTACTAGCGTTACGACTCAGAGTGAGCCGCACAAGCCCCACATTCAGCTATCTCAGCCAATGTTTGGTCAGCCAAGTGGACTGATGTCATCTTTAAGGCTCAACCTTCGGAAGAGTTGCGCCACTAGACAAGCAATGAGGGTGGAGATAGGTAATGATGGATGCTCAAAGGGTCGAAAATCTTCTATGAGAAAATCCAGCATGGTTCTTTCTTCGAGTTCTGGAGTCGGGGAGAAAAAAATGATACCTAAAGGAAACAGTCAAAGGGATCAAACTTGTGGGGGTTTGAAGCAGCGTAAGTCATCATATGGGAAGTTAAGCGTCTGTTCTTATCCGAAGCCACCACACAGAGACAAGAGCACGAGTGTCGAGGTCAAACACAATAAATGTACAACTGGTGAAAAAGATTTGAAAAGCTGTAGGTCGTCTTTAGGTAAGCATATGGGTCCCTCTTCGACTATCGGAAGCAAGGTGAAAAGCCAAGTACCTGTAGCAGACCAAAGAAAAGAGCCGTCTAGTGGCACTGTTCTTGGAAAGAACATTCAGGTTACTGCCTGGAACACTGTTTTGAAACCGACTAAAGCGTCTAACGTTCATGCTACAAATGTGGCATCCAGCAGTGCTACTAGGATATCCTCTGGCAAGAAACCTGTACTGTCAAAGGTAAGCAGGATTCATACCGTGATACCGATCATGCCCTGTGCATATTTGGTATGAGCAAACTTCGTTTGCTTCTGAAGTTTTTGATTTTTCCGTGTAGGGTTAGCTTTGATTGAATCTTATGATGTTTAATACATCTTCATAAATGTCATGCAAATTAACGTAATCATGGTCAGAATTGTCATCGATTATTCCACTGAAATTACTGACTAGGAAAATGATTGCACAGGTATCGGAGTCATTGAAAGTAAATGTAAAGAGTTCGAGTTCCAGAGCGAGCATTGTGAAGAAAAATGGCAATAATGGATTATGTAGAGTGGTGCATCCTGGAAAGGAGAACGTTCAAAGCTTGGTTATGAGCAAAGACTCCAACTGCACAAACAAAACAGTTGCTGCGACCTTCAAAGGTCAGGCAACAGAGAAAAGGCGTGCCGCAGATAACGATAAGACAAGACCGTTAATTGCTCCAAAGCCAAAGGTTAGTATGATGCGCCAATTTCTCATCATTGTTTCAAATGTTTGACTACTTAACTTAGAATCAGCTGCTGCTGATTGTATCGACCATTCAGCTGCTGTTGACACATAAAAGACCGAGAACGCTTTAACATTGCGATGGGACGCATTAGAAGAAATCTTGTCCAGTTAAGTGTCTTAGGCTTGGCACTAGGCCACACAGAAGGCAAGAATCCTATGGAGAGATGCACCTAAACTTAGTAAATTGTTCGGTGACTAAAAGCATTTGTCCGCTGGTTTAGTTGTTTGAAATTGAAATTTGTTATGTATTTATACGTTGTCTGCACTGAAGTAAGTTTTCCCCTTGAGTTGGCCTTCGCTATGCACGTATTTAACTAGTATAACTAACATCTGAAGTCAGCAGCTGGAAAATCGAAAACGCATCGCACAGTATAACATAGGATGTGGTGTCCTGAAGATGCATATTTTCCTTGCATGACAGACACTTAAAAATAAGCATCCTCTTCGATTTTGAGAAAAAAGATTGTAGCGGTGGAGGTGAGGTCAGGATCGGATAGCATGAATTCAACTCATGTTTAAATAGTCCTTTAAGAGCATAAAATTGATGGGATCTATTGTAATGTCTTTACTATTTCCAAGTTCAAACATTGCGCGAATTTCATCATAAAGGGTCACTCTCATTCAGTTGTTTCCATGATTGTTATTTACTCTCCATTAGTCATACCTGTGAAAACATGTCGCAATATAAATTTTGTTAAGAGCACCAAGAGTATATACAACTATGCTGCAACTTTTTTCTGGATGCTGTCCAAGTTTCCAACACTTTATTGTATGATGCCTCAACTGAATATGACGACTTGCATACAAAGCCGATGTATCGGTTACAATCGTCTTCTATATGTTATGAACCTCATCTCCTTATTCTCTTGCACTTTTTTGAGCAGGGGAAGCTGAATGGAAATGCCGATGTAGGACGTAAAACCGCTCCACAAAGGATCTATTTCAGATAGGAGAAGCACCCAGTTTGTACATAACTCAGACATGATCACGGCATCTATTGCGAGGCAAATGCTCCAAAATTTTTGTAAAGCTCAGGTGGAGATGTTCTGTTGCTTGCGGTTCAGCTGTCAAATTGTATGTGAATCACTCCTGTTAGATCGTTTGGCAGCTTAGAATTCCTCTCAGAAGAATGTATGATCTTGAAACTGATTAGACGTTTGATTTGAACTCTGACTTGCCATGCTATCTCTAATGGCTGTGTGGAAGATAGTCTAGGAAGCAATGAGCAAATGCTAGGTGAATTATGAAAAATTTTCGATGCTTCTTTATATCTTGACAGGATGCTCAACTCAATCCGTTTCCCCAGCTTGTGTTCCGCAACTTGGTGCGCTTGCAAGTGGATGTTAGCAGCTTGAAGATGATCATCGTTATGCTCAAGCATTGCCCTGTTCTCGAATTGTTGATCATTGATGTAGGATCCTCCATTAATGTCAACTTGATCATCGTTATGCTCATGCACGGTCCATGTGTCCCCTCCAAGCTCGGTTGTAGAGCCATTTATTTATGGCATGGTTGATCATGGTTGTGATTACAATTATGATTATGATTATTATGGCATCTTAAGCTAAGAGTATTTATTTGTAGAAACCTCTCTCGCATGTTTTACATTAATGGAAGATCCTACAATAAGGTTTCATCCTCAGCGACAATGTTTATCCCCACACTTTTCCATGAGAATCATTTATAAGTTATCAAGTTTGGACAACGATTAGATTCATAACGATATATCTCTCCGAGTGGTTCGTCCTCCTGAAGATCAAACTAAGAACCTAAGCAAAAGGAAAGCAATGGACTAACATAATCCTCCTTGTTATATATTCATAACAGGAAGTTGTTCTCGGATGTTGTGTCGAACTCCTGATCACTTGATCAAGGAGAGAGTTGTTTATTGCCGAGCTAATCATCTCGACAGAACATAAACAGAAGAAAAGAAGAAAAAATCATCGGGTACAAATATTCAAATCTCTATAGTCATACTAAACGAGAACGTTCGAGGTTTCCTTGAGCCGGACCGAGTTGGGCCTCGAGATCAATTTGGGCCAGGCCTGGGCCTGATTTTTCAAGGCCCAATTTCAATTCAAACAAAATCGGACTAGTTTGGTCCCACTCCATGTTGCTTTAGCATCGAATCAAAGCAGCATCAAAGAATCGAAATTCGCGACACCTATGCGGCTGCTCATCACCGCTCGACAATGCAGAGCGTCAAAGGCGGCGGCGAATATCGGCGAAGGCGGCGGCGATGTGAATAATGCGAGCGAACTTTGATATCGATTGTGATAGGTCATGTGGAGGTCCGTTTGATTTTGTCGTTGGACATGTTGTGGATTTTTGTGTTGGATTGGTTTGTGTGAATGAGTGATCGATTTGGGGAAATGAGTTATGGAGATGATGCGGTGTCGTGGTGATGAATTTGTTGAAAATGTTGATTTCTGGTATGATTTGTTGATACCATCGTGAGGGTACAAGATGAATGATGGCAACTGTCATTTTTGTGCATTGTTTTTGGAATACTCTTTGGTTGATTTTGGATAGTTGTCATCGAATTGTGTGATTGCTTCGTTTTCATAGCATCACGTCTTTCCTAAACCCTGTCCATGACAAAAATACATGGGTTGTTGTAGACTTATGTGGGATGTATGGAGAATCAATTGACAACAGTTAGTTTCGTAGTGATTGTAGAAAATTGTATTATCTCGGGGACTAAAATGTTTTTGAACACATATTGAAGCATCTACGGTAATGTCTGTGCTAGAGCTATGCTCCGAGATCAAATGGTATTTGTTCAACTGTGTGTTCTGTGGTGGGAGTAATGGTGGTTTAAACTTTAATGAATAAATTTGTTCAGCATGTTGATTGAATTATTATGTGTATGAAACGGATGGATCGTGACTACTAGACATCAGAGGATTTTTTATAATGTAATGTCCGAAATGGGGCAGGTAGGATGGTAATGACTCTTTATCTTTATAATGTATTGATCCATTTGTATGTATGGAAATTTTCTTCTAATATAGGGTATTCATCGACCTATGACAGGAGTAATCTGATGATTTAATTTTTGGTTGTGTGCTTTATGTCATGTCTCAAAAATGGGTCATAGAATAAGGAGGAAATGGTCCTGTAATATTTGTTGGTCATTCCTGCATGGAATGGAACAATGGTTGGTTAGGACTTCGTTTGGTTGGTTCAGTGACAGCTCAGGTTAGTTTATCTATACAGCCTACAATAGAACTGAATAGCATTATCCATCTCGCTGAAGTTCACTAGATAGTGTAGATCAATTATTTTGTTCTCTCATCCTCAGGTCTCCTGTGGGTAAGAGGTATTCTTATGTTGATTGAGATAGCTTACCCTGCTGGAAAACTGCGTCTTAAAATCTTTCTCTTTGCAGATTTCCAGCTTCTGACAATGTCAGGAGGATTGGACAGTCTCTTCTCCGCAACTATAGATGTATCTGCAAAGAGGTCAATAGCAGCAGTTTTCCGTCAACGTACAGGATTCGTGACTCTTACAATGGGTCATATTTTGGGTCTGGGATATTAACTTACAGATATGGTTCGGCGATAGTTAAAGGTCGTAGACAAAGCCTGTGGAATATTTCAGATATCCGGAAATTTCATGGCCTCTCAGGAAGTGTTATATTTACATCCAAGTGCCGAGTTGATTGGAAAGGTATATTCTCAGGAAGTGGGCTTGCTCTTTCTTGCATCAATAGGGCAGCAATGGCGGTAGTATTTGCTTTAAGTCGCTCGCACCTTATCAGACCTGGACTGCTTGCCTTCATCATCAAAGAGCTAGCTTTTGGTGAAAATGAATGGGCACTCGCAGAGAAATTAGCAGCGACACATACATTTTACGATCGTGCACAAAATGGGCGTCTATATTTTGCCTTGCTTTTTCTGTCACTTCTGGAGGTTGCTATTTTGTTTCTGAGAGCTATCTATCTAGCTTTTCTTTTTTCTCCTTGTATGGCCATGGCTCCTTTCGCTGATTCCCTTGGTGCCAAGTTTAGGAAATTTTGGCTTGATATTCTTCATCATACACTTGAAAGAGCTGGCCCTGCATTCATAAAATGGGGCCAGTGGGCTGCTGCGAGGCCGGACCTCTTTCCCAAAGATCTTTGTTCTCAGCTCGCTAAGCTGCAAACTGAAGCGCCAGCCCATGGCTTTGACTTTACCAAAAGAGCTGTTGAAGGGGCTTTTGGTCGAAAGCTGCCTGAAATATTTGAAAAGTTTGAGGAGCAGCCAATTGCTTCTGGAAGTATTGCCCAAGTACATAGAGCCATGCTGAAATTCCAATATCCTGGTCAACCAATCAAGCCACTTTTAGTTGCAGTGAAAGTAAGGCATCCAGGTGTTGGTGAAGCAATACGGAGAGACTTCGCAATAATCAATTTTGTTGCTAAAATCTCAAATCTCATGCCAACATTGAAGTGGCTTAGACTCGATGAAAGTGTACAACAATTTGCAGTCTTTATGATGTCTCAAGTTGATCTAGCTAGGGAAGCTGCTCAATTGAGTCGGTTTCTGTACAATTTCCGAAAATGGAAGGACGTCTCATTTCCAAGGCCTCTGTATCCCTTGGTTCATCCAGCTGTTCTGGTTGAAACTTTCGAGCATGGCCAAAGTATAATGCACTATGTGGATGAGCTGGAAGGAAATCACGATATTAAAAGTTCTCTTGCTAATATCGGGAGTAATGCTCTTCTAAAAATGCTATTGGTATGCAATCTAATATTTGAGTTCTGTTCCGAACTTCTTTTTAGTTGTCTTTCCTATGTTGTATAAGTAAGAACACATCTTCTGAAGTATTTAGCTTGTTGCACCAAGTCCGAGGAATTCTGGCATGCATGCCTACCTCAATTAACTTAAACCACATTGTTTATTATATGCTGCTGCTACATGAGAATTTGACTTTGCATTAGCCTATGTACCTTAAGGGGAAATTAAGCTGACAAGGGGGTCACATTTCTGAAATTGTTACACAAGCTGGCACTTTTCTTTCAGCTATAACTTTAAATGTGGTTTTGGCTTGACAAATGCGACTGTTAGTGCTCCTGGTGTACAATGAGCATATCTTTTCCAGCATGAGAACCAACTTGGGTTTGTCCCAGGTAAGGAACTTTGTGAAATCCTTATGCAATCTGATTATCTTATATATGTGGCATATAATTGTCTTCTTCAATGGGGTTTGATGGTTGTTTTTTTCCTTCCCCCTTTTACTTTTCAGCTTTGTACAAAGCTATTGGTTGGATTTGTATGCGTATATGAGGAACAGATTAGGCTAAAGAAAAAATAGGCTTCTATTAGGTCCTTCACTTATTCTTTATAGATCCCTGATTTCAATTTTGAGAACACAAACATAACTTTTGCATGTCTTCTGATCTTGAAGTCTTGCAATATACTGCTAGGATTTTCTTTTCAACTAGATGCCATTGCTTTCGATGAGCCCGACTGGATAAATTTGAAACAGTAAAATCTTTGCTGTATCTGTTGTTATTTATGGTGGATTTTTCATTCTCCATACCTTTATTTATTTATTTATTTCATCTCTTAATGGTTATTGCCCTCCACAGGTTGATAACTTCATTCATGCAGACATGCATCCAGGGAACATACTTGTTCGACTATCAGGGAGCAAGATATCCCAAAGACAGCTATTTCAATCAAAACCTCATGTCATATTTCTTGATGTGGGCACGACAGTTGAGCTGTCTAAGAAGGATAGGCTGAACTTGTTGGAGTTTTTTAAGGCTGTCGCCTTCATGGATGGCCGTACTGCAGCACAGTGTACATTAGAGTTTTCAAAACAGCAGAACTGTCCAAACCCAAAAGCTTTTGTTGAGGTAACCATTTCTTGCCACAAATAGGAAAATGAATTCTGGTCATCATCCGTCCGGTGAATTTGTGGGGTGTTATCGGATTAGTACAAGTTCATCTAGGATGATCCTTGAGAAGCCATCTCTCTTGTTGTTGCGAGGAGGCTCATTCCTTCTCAGACCACTCAGAGAAGAGTCCTAATTACCTATGCTCTTGCTTTTAGTTCTTGTTAGACTGCTAAATCCTATAAATGCCTTGACAATAGCTTAACCCTTGCAAACAAACAATATTTTTGATGAAGAAATGCCACTCAAATGGATATTTGTGGTTTCTAACAACCGGTTCGAAAAAAATAACACTATTGCTGAAGCAGCAGCTGAATGGTTGTTGCAGCAGCAGCGTTTGTATTAAAGGTTGTGAAAATAACTATATTTTATGTTAGTGGATAAGCAGCTACTTCGACAACAACTATCAGCTATTAGTGATGTAGATAATACAGCAAGATGCCAATTGTTTGGATGATATAGCAATTTGTTGCTTCAGCACCAGCAGAAATTTTTCAGCTAAAGCAAGAACATTTGCCATGTGTTGTGTCTTGCCCTAAAGTGATATTGTGGTGAAATGTCCTGGTTGAAATTTAAATATATAATATATTGCGTGCAATTCTTTTCCTTGGTGTTGAATAAGTGCCTATGCTGAAGTCCCCATTAGTTGCATCCTCATGGTTAAGCATCTCAGTCTCATTGAACTGAGAAGAATCACTTTTGCTCTCATTCTTCATGAAATGGGGAGCAAGGAAATGCATATTTTCGGCCAATTTCTAATTTTATATAATAGGATAAAGATGTTAGTTGTCTAAATTTGTTTCATTATGGAGCATTGTACTTCTCATAATTGCTGAATCAATTTAATCTGTGCAATCTTTTTAATAACTCTTGTTGTCTGCTGTTTATGGATTGCAGCTGGTGTTGTGTTTTTTTTTTTCCCCCGGATGTATAACACTTGTGCAAAATTTACAGGAGGTAGATAAATATTTCAGACACTTGGTATCTCCAGAAGGATCTGGTAACCACCCTGCGGATTGCATGCAGCATTTGCTAGAGTTAGTTAGGTATCACAAAGTTAACATTGACGGCAGTGTGTGCACGGTGATGGTGACTACCTTGGTTCTTGAGGTAATTGTGTGTTCCTCATTATTCCCATGTTTCAGCATAGTGGTTGACATGTTATCTAGGGCCTGTCATGAATTCACCACGAAAAATTGTGTCATGGGCATATGCATGTATTAAGTTTTTAGCTTAAATCTTCACAAGGCCGCATTTGTTCATCTCTCATAGGGTTGGCAGCGGAAGCTTGATCCAGGGTATGATGTTATGCACACATTGCGAGCATTACTATTTAAGGCTGATTGGGCGGAGCCTTTGTCTTATACACTGGAAACACTAGCTGCCCCGTAAGGCCGCAACCATAGGTTGGTTCTTGTCTCACATTTATCCTTTTTGACACTGATGTCGTTTCCTTGGTTTTGTTTTACGTCTTCACTCGATACTCAACCAACATTAAGCTAGTCTGGTGAAGTATTTGCATTGGTTGCCTTGTTCATGTGTGTAACACCATCTATGTAAATGTGCAGATATCCTCATCCAACATTTTTCTAGGCAACGGAATCATGCATCTCGATCACAGGAGAAACACCAAAATCTGGTTTCTTTTATCTTTGAGGTCTAGGAATATCCTGTCTTCCGAGAAGTACAGCCGAACTAATGACTTGGACTACACAATACGATCATGCGAGATCATATATGGCCACTGAATATGAGTCAAATTAGAGATGTATTATGTCCCGAGAACAGAAGATAACTCAACGAGACGCAGTCCTTTCCTCTCCGGCTTCTGTACAAGTAACATGTATATCGCTAGTCCCTCGATTTTGGAGGGCTTTGTTGTGAACGGTTGAAAAGGGAATCTCATAGTAATGTAACTAGTATTTCTGTACTTGTACCTTAAATACAAGGTAAAGAGGTCGTCTAGGCCCTGTATGGACATCGAGTGGCCCTATAATGTCCTAGGAGCCAACTTGATGTCTAGACATTTATCCCTTCGAATTTTTGCTTCCTGTAACTAACTGTATCATTGATAGATAGGAGGGGAGGACCTAATTTTATTGTTTAAAAATTTTGAAAATGTTTTTTCTTTAATGGTTTCATTAGTTCTTTTCTCCTTTACAAAATCATAATGATAATCGCTATTTAAATCTTAGTTAATCCAAAATCTAACCTCTTTAAATATAATCATGATCTGTTAAAGAAAAATCAATTCCTAAACCAATCGGAACAACATATGTATGACAAAATCGATTATTGCTACCTACCTTACCAATCTGGTTCCCTTCCCAGTGACACGACAACACAAGTATCTTTCCCGAAGATGTGCATTTGACGCACAAAACTTATCCGCCAGGCAAGCCCTCACTTCTCCATCTCCAGCAACCTCTCCCCCGCCGCCGCCTCTTCCCTCACAATGCTCCTCAAACTCCCTCTCCTCCTCCACCCTCCTCCAATTCCCCCTCTCCACCGCATCCTCCCTCTCCGCCTCACCCTCTCCCTCTCCACCACCACCTCCTCATCTCACTTCCCCGCCGCCGTCTCCTCATCTGACTTTTTCTTCTCATACGGCCCCACCCTCGCCAAAGGCACACCACTATCCAACTCCGATGAAGAAACCGAGGACGATGATGTCAGCGGAAGCATCATCGACGAGCGGCGATTCGCGCGAGTGTACACGATCCCGGCCCTCCGAGTCCCATCTGACCAGTGCTCGTCCCTCGAGAACCGGCTCCGCGGTCATCTCCTCAACTGGCCTAGGGTTCGCAACATCGCTAGGGTTCCAGGTGACGAAATCGATGAAGACACGATGAAATTGATGAGGATAGAGGGCAAAGGGAGGGGTGATGAGAGTGAGGGGGAGGGGGAAGTGGTGAGGGTGAAGGAAGGGGTTTTGTATAGGGAGAAATTGGCGAGGGAGTTTAATGCGAGGGGGTTTGTGAAGTTTAGGAACTTGGCGAAGATTTCCAGACCACCGAGGAGGAAGGGAAAGGTGAAAGGGAATGAGGTAGAGGTGAAAGGGGTGAAGAAGTGGGGGAGGAAGAGTAGTGTGGTGGTGGAGTTGGATGAGGAGGAAGAGGAAGAGGATGAGGTGTTTGGGGGATTGTTGGGGGAGGAGTTCAAGGGAAGGAGGAAGTGGAGCGGGTCGACGCGGTTGTTGCTTTTGGATGAGAGGTTCTTGGGGAAGGAGGTGGATGAGCTTCCTGAGGCGATCAAGGTTCGTTTGGGTGTCGAGAATGGTAGCGTTTGGTTTGGTTGAAATGTTGAATGTCGGGAGGGATTGGGTTTGTTTTCTGTTTTATTTGGTCAGCTTGTGACAGTTTAGTGGTACTGATCTGTTATGCTTGAAGTGCGGTGTGAGAAGCAGATACTTGGCATTGGTTTCTTGCATCCCATCCTGCATTGTTTATGCGTTTGGTGATTTCAGTGTCGTATATTAGCCAAGGATGAGTGGCCTGGAGAGTCATGTTTGAAGAATGATTTGGTGTGTTCTCTAGAACCTGGGCATGCGTTTTTCATTCTTTTGCTTTGTATGCATTAGTTTAACAAAACAAAGATGCACTGAACCTGATTTTTTTATAGAACGAAGGGCTTGGAACAATCATTGATGATGAGGAGGAGGGAAAACAAGTTCTAGGCTTACTTAACCCATTCTAGTCTGATAGTGACCAAATATAAATGGAAAGATGTGTGTAGATATCTGATGAAGTGAGCTAGGACACAAAGGTGATATTCGGGATACATGAATATAGCATAGATCACTCTCACAAGAATGCACACTTATGATATATAGGAAAAGCGGGGATACATAACAACTTAGCCAGCATAGAGTGGAGAAACATAGATACTCAAGTTACAATTCTCCTTTCCTTCCAAGGATTTACTTTGCAAAATCTGTGTGCAAATGTTAATTTGATTTTCTTAGTGCATAGCCATCGACATATTTGCTATACTTGTGACAGATTTCCTCACTATTGTGTGGTTATTGTGCTAGGTTTAAAGATATTAGCTTTTGCACCCTTTATTATGTTCTCTTATCTCATGGCTTGTTTGTGAAAGCAAAAAGACGAGACAAAATCATCGGGAGATAAATTACAATGTAGAAGTTTGGAATTTGGATAGCATATAGAATTTATGTTTCTCTAGAATGTTTGGTTTATTGCATGTCGAATTTTTTGGTGGAAGATGGTCAAAAATCGTGCTGACCAGATGGTCCCTTAATCGTTTAGACCCAAGCCATTAGAATCAGCATGTCCTGATGTACTTTTACTCTTTTTGATTCATCAGGAGGTTTTCAGAGGAGCTAGTCAGGGTAAAAAGTCAGCTTATGAGCTTGTTAGATGCAGGGTGACTTTGTTTTATGACTACTGGCCTATGAATGAGGTATGACTTGCCATGAGGCCCATGACTCGAGGCTCTTTTACGTTAAAGCACTGTTTGTTATGGATATTGGATGCTAGTATTTGATCTGAAAAGGAGAGGACCTTTTAGTCACGTTTTTGGTGTTATTGCAAAAAATAAATTGAACTCGGAATTCTTCTCATGCAGGTATTAGAAGCTTTGTTGCCCAAGGGTGTGATTATTCCTTCTGCATTTGAAATTGTTGGACATATTGCCCACCTGAATTTAAGAGAAGAACATCTTTCATACAAGGAATTGATAGCAAAGGTACTCAATTTCTTCACGGAAGGTTCATTTTATGGAAGAGCCTCGAGTTTTGAAATGGCACATTGCCTTACCTTGCAAAGCAAAAGCTCAAGTTCCTTTGAGATCTGAACCTTTGAATAGATATACTGCTAAGGTCATCCTCTAGACCGGGGTAATGAAAACTTTTCTTTCAGCAGGTTCAAATCGAGTTTTCCATGTCAGGTTGTTCTGGATAAGAACAGGCCTAAGATACAGACTGTGGTAAACAAAGTTGATGCCATTTCTAATGACTATAGAACAATGGAGCTGGAGGTTTTGGCTGGAAATAGCTCTCTTGTTACGACTGTAGTTGAGAATGGACTACGGTTTCAAGTTGATTTGGCGACAGTGTAAGTCTTCTATTACTTTCATTCTTTTGTTTGGTTTATGCTATTTTGTTCTTTGTGTGCACCGTCTTTGTTGCCATATGCAGATGTTTTGTTGTAGAATGATACCGTAATGTGATACCGATAAAAGTATTTGTCTACTAGACTCCAATGGCTGTATACACTCCTTTTCTTTTTTCCTGGTTCAACGCCTTTGCCCTTTTTCTTGCTTCAGGGATTGAATAAGAAACTCCCTATTGTGACCAAGCAATTATCCTTCCAAACTATTGAGCTTTGCAGCTCCTCATCACTGCTGATATGAACGTTCTTTTCCAAGAAACTACACACTTCATTTTCAAAAAAAAAAAAAAAAAACGAAGGTACAGGCAGAAGGGTGAGCACTGAAATTGATATAACAAAACTCAGGTTGATATTGGGAGTTTGGGACAATGGAGGGGTAAAAACCCGGTTGTCATCTCCAGATCTTCAGCTTTTTAGTCTTCACGGTAACTTATCTTTGGTATTGTACAGGTATTGGAATTCAAGGTTAGGAACGGAGCGACAGAGGCTTGTAAGTCGCTTCACTGGGGCTGATGTTGTATGTATGTACTATCTTTGCATCATTTTGCTAAGGGTTTTTTTTCCATTATTAAATGTCACCGGATCTTTTTCTCGATTTCTTATCTAAAAAAAAAGTTGTTCTTGGAGGTCTTTGTTTTTGAAGGATTTATATGCTGTAGTTTGTCTGCTTTCTCTTATTGATCTCATCTGGGGCCTTAGATGACTTAAGGGAATTAATTTCTGTAACCGGATGCCAACAGTCAAAATCTGCATAGTGTAGAATTTACTTCTATTTTTGGGAGTATTCTTCTGTGGCAATATTTTCAATAAAAATCCACGGAATTGGTACCACACCATTGCCTTGAGAATTGAGATTCCCGTTTACTATATATATCTGTAATCTGTTATTAGGCTCCTCCTGAACATCTTTGCACTTAACAGGTGATGTTTTCGCTGGGGTTGGTCCAATAGCCATAGCAGCAGCACAAAGAGTAAAACGTGTTTATGCTAATGACCTGAATCCTATCGCTGTTGATTATTTGCAAAGGAATTGTGTGCTCAATAAGCTCGAGAGGAAGATTGAGGTTTGTTATTTTCCTTGTTTCCTAGAATTAATTGCCCTTACGAGTAATTGACAATCCTGTGACATCTTTAAGTCTTCACTTCCTGTTGGCTGTTACTTCTATTAGCGTGTCATGAAATATTGGACATGTTTCTCAAACATTGAAATGCTGTAGTTCTTTGGGTTTTAGGTATTTAACATGGATGGAAGAAGGTTCATTGACACTTTGTTCTCAAGCGAAAAGGCGCACTCCATCACTCAAGTTGTCATGAATTTGCCGAATGAAGCTGCTGATTTTCTAGGTACTTGCTTCCCTACCTGTAAAAAATTAATTTGCTTCGAGGTTATTGCTAAAGCTTGTTGCAGTCCGTCCAAAAATGGATGGTGGGATCCTTGTTGCTACCAGTACCAGTATCATCTTTTCTTTTCTTTTTTCTAATTTGACCGGTCGTGGAATCCTCGTTGCTACCAGTGCCAGTATCATCTTTTTTTTCTTTTCTAACATGAATATTTGCGTTCATTAGCCTTCAGTACGCTTGCAGAAATGCCGGATTCATATGGTTTATTTTCTTTACTTTTGTGTCTTCTTCACTGTGTTTGATAGTGTTCATGGTAAATAATTATATACTCTCTCCAATACTGCAGATGCGTTTCGAGGAGTATTCGGGAAAAAGGTTCAAGGTAAAAGAACAGCCTTGCCAGTTATCCATGTGTATGGATTCTCTAAAGCTGATGATCCAGAGTTCGACTTCCATGAGGTTAATCATGAGCTACCCAAGATCAAAATCAACGTTTAACCTTGCTATTACTTATAATTTTCACTATCTAATCTTCGAACTCTATTCCAAATGGGCATTGCAGCGAGTAAGGATTGCATTGTTGGAAGTTGCAGTCAATGTTGAAATGCATCGTGTTCGCCAGGTAGCCCCTGGAAAGTTTATGCTGTGTGCTTCGTTTGTCCTCCCAGAGAGCATGGCGTATGGAAAATCTACGAGCTTGAACATGCATCGGTAGCAATCACCGAGGTGGTGAGGTCGCCATGGCCTGATTCCTAGAAACAAAGCCGGAACCTGTTGCTGAAATCTGGTCTTGGAACGCAATGCAGGAACCAGGTGGTTGGTAATGCGATGAACACGGAAATTCATTAGTAGTAAACATTGTGCTAGAAATTGTGCATAATTACACACAGGGATGAATGTAAATGGGTCTTGCCTGATGAACTTGTACCTACTGTGTCATGCAACTTTTTTAGTGCACACGATGACATCTTGAGAGGCAAAGACCGTGTGCCTGTTGTATTTTACTAGGTAGTTGAAAAATGCAGTAAAGCAGTGTTGCATTGTGCATGAGTTATGCATCTGCTTGATTTTGAAAGTTCTCGAGTATGATTGATACTTTTGTCGAGTTGAGCTTCAGCAGTGAAGGAGGATTAATTTGATGATGGGTAATTCGGGTAAGAGGGATTTGTGTTATTATATATATGTATCTAGTTAAACCCAAAAATGAATTGTTTGAGATTATAAAGTAGATAATTTTACTCTTCATTATGTTTTACTCTTCATATACACATGTGACATCACATAAATTCCTTTTACCAAAATAAAAAAGAATTGTTTGAGATTATAAAGTAGATAATTTTACTCTTCATTATGATTCTCCATATTTTTATTTTTTTTCTAGTAACAATTCTACAAGCAATGACGTGGAGATGCATCGGATGACAATGTACCATTCGCTGGCGAGGCGAGCCACCGAAGCAGAAGCATGAAGAGATGATGGCCCACTCCAAACAAACACACCGAACCAACCAATAACTCGATTGCATCTTGTGTATGTGGTCGAATTTATTCAGAAAAACTTTGATTTGTCGGTGATCTCAATCATTTCGTTAGACATTGTCACGTAAAGTATGTAGGGGATTCCTAGCATATCTGAGATGTACATCATCTTCATTTTTTTTATTGATTATCAAAACTCAATATGTTTTTTATTAATTGATTTTAATTTTTCCTAATCAATCAAATTCTTAAAAAATACAGACGATGTACATACTCCTGATGAATTTTAGTTTCAACATAACCTAATATAAAAACAGAATTTTAAATAATAATAAATATTATAATCTTTTTACGAGATAATACACGTATTGTATTTAATAGATAATGTGAAAAAACACTAATTCATCAAGTTCACGTAACATTTCGTAACATATTTTTATGTTATTGCCTAGATATTCTATGGCAACGGATGACTCGTTTTCAAAAATGAAAATTAACTCCTCGAATCAAAAGGATCTAAATGCTCGAATTATATTGGAAACATAATCTTATTTTTCTGGACATTGAGAGCAACTATTCAACAACTTCTCCGTTAAAACCCAATAGAACCCTTGGATCACCTTTCCTATCTCATTCTCCATTCCGGATATATAGATTATTATATAAAATGATTCATTCAAATAATTTTTATCTATATTCTTATCTTTATATCGTTTTCTATCCGTCACTCCTAGTGAATCAAATTATCATTCTCTAAATTATTTTTAATATTATTTAATACTTTTAAAAAATTTGAATATTATTATTATTATTTAAAATGCTTTTACACTTAAAAATCATAATATATTTTTAAAAATAAAAATAAAAAATCATTATTTATTTTTAAAAATAAATATAAAATTCATTTAACTTATTTTTTTCACGAAAAATGTATTAAGGATTAAATTTAAAAATTAAAATATCAAAATCATTATATGATAATATAAAATATCAATTTATGAAATCAATATTGAAAACCTGCTGGATAAATTGAATCTCTATATAAAAAAAATTACATTATTAGTTTGTATAATACGAATGATGATATAAAAACTGTTGTGAATACTCCTAGACAAGATCCCTACTTGATATCAATGTAATCGATCCATCCACAAAAAAATTCAGTAACCAAAACACAAAACAATAAATATAATACACTACTTGAGAGTTAGAATACTGCAAAGGAACAAACATATGAATATTTTAAGAAAACTTATATGTGTTATAAAAGACAACATAATGACTGTTGTAGATATTACAGGTTAACAATTTTATACGGTATATTAAAAATTTTATACTTTAAATTGATGAATTTGTAAAATCAAGTTTTAAGTGTTTTTTTTATATAAAATATGACTTATACACATTCAACAAGTTACAGTATAAACTTTTCAACTTATAGTATAAATTTTTCAACCTATAATTTGCCACAACGCGGTGTTCCCTTTTGCAGCATAAACCACCCGTCCATATTTCAAATGGATGATTTTTTTAAATTCAAATAAAAATAAAAAATTAAAAAATTAAAGACATGTCTATGTTATCTACTATATAAAGAGAAAGTGTTTGCAGTTGTAACTTGATCGGATATGTTTTAGATTTAATCATTGTGAATAAATTATCTAGATAATTTTTTAATCGATAGAAATTCAAATGACATTTTTTAATCAATTCAATATTATTGTATGAAAATAAATCATCGACACAAGTGAGATCCATCAATTTGATTTTGTATCATTTTTCGGAAACAACCTCTGGAATATCAATCTTAATGGAGTAAAATATATCTTAATTTTAATTTTAAGATAAAATTATTTTATGATAAATCTATACTATATAATAAACAAAAGTGTGAGAAGCTATAACTTTATCAAATATTTTGGATTTGACTATGTATTTTAACAGATTGAATCATCTATCCTATTTATTTTTAATTGAGTCAAATAATAATATCCTTTTTTGAAGTAAAAATAAATATCGTGTAAAGTTTCAAAATTCGTAATACATCTTATAAAATACATATCTTTTAACAAAGTTTTTTTTTTAAATCTCATCAAATTTAAGTTTGTTTTTTGTTTCTATATTTTCACAAAATCGATTATGGTGAAATCCATTTATATTTATATTGTGTATAACTACACGGGTGCACAGAGTAATACATTACTAAACAAAAGTTTTGCAAATTAATCCGATATTAGATTTAATTATTTATTTCTATAAAATGAATCTGATTTATCTTTAATCAAGTCATATAGTAGCATTTTTTTCTTGAGTAAAAAAATATATATCGTATGCTTTCTATCATTGAGAAGGAGGCAAAAATCATTAAGCAAGAAATCAAATTTTAGGTTAAGTTTCACTTTCGATCTTTTTTATAGATTGATAATGATCAAATCATTCATTAATTTAATATTATATCATATTATTTAATCATTTTTAATTGATAAATCGTGATAAATTATTTGAATGATAAATTACGTGACAAAATCTTATCCAACATTGTTCAAAATCTAAACTAATTATTTTATTCAAATCACCCCTCTGCATAGCGTTTTCCCTCAACATTGTTCTCATGCCATAGATATTCACCAGTATAATATATTTTCATCGAATAGAACAGCACTTGGCGTGGAAAGCAATCTTCAAATTTGCCTCCATGCACTCCCCCAAGGGTTCGGTAGTTGGGAAAAGTGTTTCCATATTATTCTCCCCAATTATAAATAAAAAAACCAAACTCACCGCAAAATATATCTTTCCTATATTTTCCCCACCGCTAGAGAGAGAAACAAGAGAGAGCTCTGGAGTCGACCGATAACCCATATGCCGCTTGGCCCACAGGTTTCATCTCTCTCAATTTCATCGTTTTCATCGTCTTTGTATTGTGATTTTGATATGTGAAACCTTGATCTGATTCCGATGTGGTTTATTGGAATCGAATTGATGTGTTTGGTGGAGTTTTGGGGATTGGATTGTGGGGATTGTGGTTTTGATTGATGATTTTTGGGGGATTGAATTGGGGTTTGTGTTGGATTTTGGGGTTTGGGGGATGTGATCGGTGGAATTTTGGGGGTTAGGGTTAGTTTGGGGGATTTGTTGGTGGCTGGTGATCTGTGGTTCGATTCGTGTGTTAGGTTGTTCCATGTGTTGGAAGATGTTGGTTTTGATTGGGATTTGTCTGGTTTGTATTGGATTGATCATGAATTTGTGCTGGAGACATGATTTGTGAGTCGGTGATCGGCGATTCGAATCGTGTTATGTTCTTTTTTGTGTGTGTGACGACAAATTTGCCTGAGGGATTTAACTGAAGGATAGGCAGGGTTGTAGAGGTGTTGTGATGTTTAGTTCATATGTTTTTGTGATTATTTAATATTTGGATTTGGTTTAGTGCAAGACAATTGCTTGGTACGGAAGTTGATTGGGTGAAGTTTATGTAGATTCATAACTGAAACCTAGCTCCAACCGGATTCAGGATGACGACTGTCGTAACTACAGGGAAAATATGCAAAAGCAAAACTGAATACCAAACTTGCACGAATAGAAGTAAGATTTAGGCAAATCATCATGTATACTGTGTGCAGCTTACGAGCTAATACGTGAAGAGATACAAACTAATGCTAATTTGGCATGTTTCACTTTCTTGATTGGTGTATTGTTTAATTTGGCAAAGTTCTTCGATAGCTTTATCTTTGGGATAGTTTTGAAGTTCAAATATCTTCAGACGTCATTTTCTTGAAGTTTAGTTGCATCCGATGTTGCAGCACGAGTCCAAACGTGTGGAGTAGATTCCAAATTTTTGTGCTTTAAGTTTTATACTGAATGGTTCGTGTTTGTCCTTGTAAAGGGGTTGTCAAGTCCCACAACTATAACTTATAAGCACTGCTCGGTATGATACGTACAATAACGTCTAGGGTGGCTCTGTTGTTTCCATGAACTGCATCTTATTGTCTGTACTTATCCGATTGTTGAACTTCTGCAGGTTCTAGACTTTGATTTGAGGGCCTCGTTCATTCACATTAAGATATGGAGCCTATCAACTCCGGGTCAAATTGCTTTTGCTTGCAGCTTCTTTCAATTGGGGAAGTTCTTGATCGGCGGTTTCCCATCTCTGGTGGCTTTGTTGTCAATAGCACTTAAGACCACAGCTCTAGTCAGCGAACAAGTTAGAAGGTCTGATGATTTTTCATTCTGAGCTTGCCATCGGATCTTTAGCACACTTCTATGAGTAAGTGCTCAAAAGACTTTTTTGTGCACTCCCATACAGCTCTAAGTTATTATCTAATCAACTTCTCTGGAAAGATGTCTTATGGGGTGTCCGATAGTTTGGTGAATGATCGTTTTGCTGCGACATTTTTGAGGCATGACTTCCTGTGTTGCTAAAAGCGTGAAAATTTGTTCGTCCTGCAGGGCTGAAGTTTCTTGTTAGGATGGTCAGTCCTTGAAATAAGCCAAGCTCTAAATAAGTTTTCTGCAGAGTTTGAAGTGTCTTTCTGTTACATAGCTCTTGATGGGTACATGTTAACAGCATCGGCATTCTATACATAAACATCAAAATTTTCATTCTGCGTTCGTTGGTTGCCTTTACTCGGTGGTCTGCCTGAAGAAATCATGATTCTGGATACCCGCCCACATCGGCCAGTTACCTGCTCTTACTTCGCTGACATTGTTGAGCAATCGTTTTTCAACAATAAGTTCACTAAGACTTCCCGTTTAAGAGGCCTGCTCGTCTTTTGATATTTACAGCAATCAGAAATCGTTGGTGGTTACAGCTCAGTCCAAGCAGTTTTCTGTGATTTGGTGATTTTATATATGGCCCTTCTGGTGCACATCGCTAGTGGCTTTTGGTATTAGTCTTTTTCAATAATTAAATAAAGAAATCAACCCACCTACTGAGCTCTGCTGTGGACAGACAAGATGGAGAGGTTAGTTGGTTACTTTGGTCATGAAGTTTTTTGTGCTCTATTGCTTGTCGGAGAATAATGTTACTGTCTGTCACAGGTACAAGATCATTAAGGAAGTTGGAGATGGAACTTTTGGGAGTGTCTGGCGAGCTATAAATAAACAGTCTGGAGAAGTTGTAAGTTTGTGATGCCCTTCCTGTTCATGTTTTTCATAATCTGTGTGAAGCACTGTATAAGCTTGAGCAAAAGTGAAACAGCCTGTTAATGATTCTTTGGCTTTTTTTTAGGTTGCTATAAAGAAGATGAAGAAAAAATATTATTCTTGGGAGGAGTGCATAAACTTGAGAGAAGTGAAGGTAGGTTTTTTTATTTTTTATTTTTGAAAAATATACTTTCTCTGTTCTATAATATATGCAGTATATCATATTTAATAATCTTTTTATTTAAAAAATATTAAAACAATCATCATTTGTTATCATTTGTTACAATATAGTCATTATATTCTCTCACAACTGTTATAGTAAATCCCATTACCATAAAAAAATTATTTCTTAATCAAATTCCACACAAATTCAACACACATAAATCCAAGTACCGGGTCAAACTGGTGTCTATATTTTGGAATGGAGGGAGTATCATATTTATTGGCTTCCAATCTTGTTGCGCCTTAATTTTGAGCTTATTTGTAATTCGGTGCAGTCTCTAAGGAAAATGAATCACCCTAATATTGTGAAGCTGAAAGAAGTCATCCGAGAACATGACATCCTGTACTTCGTGTTTGAATATATGGTAACTACGTTTGATCTTTAACAAAGTGGTTGTGTTGTTTAATGTTTCATATTCTAGATTAATTTTAACATCCTTCCTTTGAATAATTGCTCTGTACACCACCAGCAGTGCAATCTCTATCAGGTTATGAAAGAAAGGGGAAAGCCTTTCTCAGAAGTTGAAGTGAGGAATTGGTGCTTTCAAGTGTTTCAAGCACTTGCCTATATACACCAGCGTGGATATTTCCATCGTGACATGAAACCAGGTACCCATATGGCTTGCAAATTGATAATGATTGCAATATTCTATTGTTCATTATTCTGTTATCATCTGAGAAGAACGGGAATCTACCTTTTGGAGAGCTTTGATTTTTTGTCAAGATAGATAGGATAGGAGCAATTTGTAAGATGTGAAGGCAGTGCTTTGTCAGTTTGTTGCATTGAAGAAACACATTTTTTTTACCCATAGAGTTTTGAACATGAATTCTGAATGGCTGAACTGAAATTTGCCTTTTTGCAGAGAATCTGCTGGTTACAAATGATGTTATTAAAATTGCTGATTTTGGCCTCGCTCGTGAAGTTACTTCGGGGCCTCCATTCACAGAATACGTGTCAACACGATGGTATAACCATTTGTTCTTATTCTTGACCTGTTTCACCATGACTTTGAGTGTTGGCTTGGTTATCTGAATGATCTTCTCTTCTCACTGCAGGTACCGAGCTCCTGAGATTCTGCTGCAGTCACCCGCTTACACATCAGCAGTTGGTAAATGACATTCAGCTTATTTCTTCTTTGCCTCAAGCCTCCACCTTTTCATTTTCTGATTGCCTTTATGCCTTATCATACAGATATGTGGGCGATGGGTGCTATAATGGCTGAACTATTTACTCTCCGCCCTCTCTTCCCCGGGTTAAGGTACCACATTTTTTCTAGTATTTTAAACTTCTATGAGAAATTCAGGGGTTAGTATTAAAAATATGACCAGTGTTCCTTCTGTCATATGTTCTTGTGCAGCGAAGCAGATGAGATCTATAAGATCTGCAGTGTGATGGGTAGTCCGACTGAAGATTCATGGGGTGATGGACTTCGACTTGCAAGATCCATGAATTTTCAATTCCCACAGGTGGAGTTGCTTTTTCATGAACTTGTTTTTTGTTGTGGTGTTGTGTTTGTCTTCTTGTGATTTGTTCTCTGGGTACTCTATGCGACTAAATCATAACACTGACACCAACCCAAAAAATATGAAGCAGAACGTCCTTGTATTCAGTTTGTTTTGTTTCCACTGTCTGACACGGTATTTCGTATAATTTTCAGTTCCCTGGCGTCCATCTTTCAGCATTGGTACCATCAGCAAGTCGAGATGCAATAAACCTCATGATGGTAGGCAACCCTAAATCTAGACCCCAAGTCCTTAACCTTAATTTTTCTGATTTGTCTGCAAATTGTTTGCGTTCAACTAGCTGTTTTATGTTGACATAAAATTTTTTGTGCAGTCACTTTGTTCTTGGGATCCATACAGTAGGCCTACTGCTTCTGAGGTCCTTCAACATCCTTTCTTCCAGGTAATTCTCATGTCCACCATGCTCTTTGTCATTTTCAATTGTTGCTTTATTAGTGCTGATTTACAATCTGCTGTTTTCTTGTCTCAGAGTTGCTTTTACATCCCACCATCCCTTCGCTCCAGAGCTACTGCTGTAAGTAGCACACCTCCATCTTTGGGGCCGAGGGGACTGGAACAGAAACCAACACGGAAGTACTCTGTTCCAGGGACTCTATCCAACTCCAAACCCACTGGTGCAAAACCGCATCCCGCCTTGAATGCTGGAGTTCAACGTAAGCTTGAAATGGATGGGAACCTGAACAAGAATGATAATTATTTGAAGACTTCTCTCAAACAACCTCCTAAGTATCGTCCGCCGATAAGGAACAACCCATGTGAGTTGTCATTTCCTGATCATCATCTGTTACCATTTTATTAATAAGTTGTGCGAGTTTAAGGATGTATATTTGTGGTACTGGCCAAGAGTATGCAGTTCATACTCTGCTGGATGCTTTTATGTTCCTATTGCCAATGGTAACATGTATTATGTTGTTCCCTTGCAGCCTCCATGAACGTCCCTGGCAGGAATGCCCGAGGAATCTCTGATGCAACCGAGAAATTCTCGAACATGTGGGTCGGTGATGACAGGCCCCCGATGAAACGGTCACTCCCGCCTCCTATGAAAGCTGGAGGATGCCTCTCCCAACCTGACCCTTTTCTGGGACGTGCAGCTGATATGCCACGAAACAGAACTTTCGCAAGGAAAGTAGCTGGATGATGATCTTACCTTACCGAATAAAGTTGCTTCGCTGTGAAGGCACTAGTACTCTGTCTCTGGTCCTCGTGTTGTCGTCGTGGTCTTCGGTTTGCTTTCTCTGCTACTGAACGTATTGTGTGGCCTTTGTGGCGAGTACTGTCAGTTTTGAAGTGCTCAGTAATGTAATAAGTTGAGATGGTTTAGATCTTGAGATCTTATTTCCGTTCTTATTAAACCTTCAACTTATAAAATAAAGTTCCTGATAAGAGAATAGTGATGCTATCATATTGTGTTATAGTGTTGCTTCTCGTCTCGGTGTAATGCGAACTTTTTCTCTTTTTCAACTGCTCCGACAAGTATTTGTATCAGCCACTGCTCGGCGCGATGCCCTGTTCTTTTGGGCCTAGCGCTTGCCTTAGTGAGAAACGTTTCAATGTTTTTATGGTGACGGGAAAAACGGATATATTATCACGTTATATCTAATCTTAGGAATGATTGTGATGGATGTTTTGAATGATGTTGGTTTTTTAATTATAATATTTGACATTCATCTCAACATGGATTTTTTTATTATATTTTAATATTAATATCTATCAAATCCTACCATCATTATGGCCCATAGTTGTCTTGAACACGGTTTTCGTTTTCAAGATAGTAGTCAATTCAGATCTGGTCCATGAGTATAAACTTTACTCCCTTTTTATTCGAAATGGTAGAATTCTTGTAGAATATCCTTTCGGTTACTTCAGCATCTATAAGATGAGATGTGTGCTTTTTGACTGAATTATGGAAATTTCGTTATGAGTTCGATAGAATAAGGCAAGAAATGGGAAGTCCGGCTTTTCCCACATTCAAAAGCAAGTGACATAAATGGGAAGAGACCTGGGAAAGGACCTGTCCTCCGCTGTTTGAAGACAAACAGTATTATATTTTTTAAAAAAGAGAATAAAAAATCTATTTTATTTGAAAAATATTAATCTTTTTTTTAAAAAAAAAAATCAATAAAATAATCATATAAAAAATTATATCCATAAAAAAAAATAACAAATCCTTAAATCATCAAGTTAATTCAATGATTCCAATCTCAGTTGATTATTCAACAGAATCCCGATCCTCGGGAGAATGGGAATGTACCTTGAACTTTACATAGTAATGTGAACTGATCCATTCAACGCGGTCCTTTTGTTTCTAAGCATGAAACTTTTTCAAATTTGTTGAACTAAATAGATTACATCGTCAATAATTATTCTATAAAACCTCATTTTGTTTATGTTGAATTTTTTCTGTATCTATTTACCTGAAAATCTAAACTAAACGTTTGATCATTGGGTAAATAAGATGTGATGAGGATGATTTATATATAATCTCATTAATGCAACTAACCATGATTTCATAATTGAAAATATTTTTTATATTGATTTAATCTTTTTTTTAACAAGCAATTGTAATTATAATTGCAATTTAAAGTTAACCGAGCATCGTGCCATTTGATGAACCAAAATCATTCAATTACGTGTAATCGAAGTATCGTTTATAACACTCGTATCATTTCGTAACGCCAATCTCTCCCATATACTTATCAAAAACCATCTCATTTCGATACCCAAAATCACACTCATCTCACAAACACTTTCATCAAATCCCTAAATCTTCATCAATGGCGGAACCCCAAACCCTACCCGAAATCCCCCGAATCAAGACCAAGCCCCCAACTAAAACCCCTTCCTCTCCTTCCCCTTCCATCGCCGTTGCCGACACACCGACGTCGACGGCGGCGAGGAAGATAGCGATCGCGGTGGATCTAAGCGACGAGAGCGCCTACGCGGTCAAATGGGCCGTCGACCATTACCTGCGCCCTGGGGACGCGGTGGTGTTGCTTCATGTGAGGCCGACGTCGGTGTTGTATGGAGCGGACTGGGGATCGGTGGATTTGGGAGTGGTGGTGGGAGGGGAAGGGAGTGAGGAGGAGAAGAGGAAGCTTGAGGATGATTTCGATGCGTTTACGGCTGCAAAAGCGGCTGATCTCGCTATGCCACTCAGCGAAGCTCAGGTCGGGGTTTTGGGGAGAGTGTGAGGGTTTGGTTTTAGTTTGATGATTCGTTTTGGTCGTGATAGATCTAGAATACCGATATTGAGGATAATATAACATGTAGCTAGTATCATCATGGATGCGATGTGTAAAAATGTTATTTGCCCGATGACATCAATGAGACATCGCTTGATAGCACAGGTGGGCCGATTGTGATATGAAGATAGGTTTTGTTGGTGGATTGGTGTGATGGTAAGTTGTTGGATGAGAAATGATGGAAGTAGTCTTGCCCTGTTTGATGCTGTGACCTCGTGAGGTGATTGTGCTTGTTGGATTTTAGGATAGTTGGAGGAAGTAATGTTATACTATGAGAATCGTTTTGGGTTTGATGGTATTGGTATCTTCTAGTTGTTGCAATCACTCTCGAATGATGTGAAGGATTGTGGGTTTCTCTATCCAGTAGGGTATGTTTTGTTGGAGCATATAAAATGGGTGGATCAGATTACATGTTTTGCTGGTAGTCACTGAGAAATGATTGAAACCTGTTGCTTGTCACTGAGAAATTAGTGAAGCATGTTTTGCTCTTTGAAATCCGCATCGTCATCTGGTTATCCTATATGTTTATAGTTGACGGGTAAAATAATAATTCAATGAATTGGAAGCAGTTCTAATTTTGAAGATGATGTTGTGTAGATCTCATTGGTAGGTATCTTGTGGTATAGACATGGGAAAAGTCAAGAGGTTCTTAGATCTTTCTTTAGGAGATATGTTTCAGTCATGTTCATGAATACCGGAATATGGACATGTTGGATTCATATCTCTTCTGATAAAATCTTATTATCAATGGTCTATAGCTTTCTGGCTTTTAGTGTTCCTTTACTAAGTTTGATGTTTGGATTAGATATTTTTTTATTTTTTTTATTCATCTCTTCTGACTGCCTAGGTAGAGTTTGTTGTTCTTGACATAAGCTATATGCCTATGGAAAGGAGGACAATGGAAGACTTTGGAGATACTTGTACACTTTCAATGTTGTCAATTTTAAACCATTTGACCTGTCCTGAGTTTATTTGAGTGTTGGTCACATTGATAACTTATGAATTGACTTTTTGAGTATTGGTGAAATTGTGTTTATCAGGTTCCTTACAAGATACACATTGTTAAGGACCATGACATGAAGGAGAGGCTATGTTTGGAGGTTGAAAGGTTGGGATTTAATGCAGTGATCATGGGAAGTCGAGGTTTTGGTGCATCAAAGAGGGCAAGCAATGGCAGGCTTGGAAGTGTGAGTGATTACTGTGTCCGACATTGTGTTTGTCCTGTGGTGGTTGTTCGCTATCCTGAGGACAAGGAAGGAACTGGTGGAGATGAAGCGATAGTTACTGTCCCTGAGGCAGATGAAGAAGGAATTGTGGAAGATGAAGATGAGTTCCATGACGCTTCTGATGAAAAGAAAGGTTAGTTTCTTTTATCAAAGATACACTCTCCTCTCAGCATGTCTTGTTTTCATAGATAGATGACAATAAGAAGCATATAGTACTTGTTTGATGAGTCTGATGCTCTATGTTTTCTAGTCATGTTCATCGTAAGTGTATTAAATTTATATGTTTTCATGCAAATATCGTAGTGTGATTGTTACAAAACCTCATGTGATTTCTTGTATTTTCTATAGACAGTTCTCTTTGATGCATGAAAATTTTCACTCGGTGTATCAGTAGTCTTTTATTAGCCAGAAGCCTGTTTTATGTTGGAAGTAGTTTATGATACCCGCTTTTCTGTATGATTGTATAGAATAAGTGGCTGGATACTTTTTAATTGGGTATTGTATCGAGGCTTTGAGAACTTCAGATAGTTAGAAACTGGTTAGATATGGCGTAGTGTTAGTTCGTAGAAGGTGTGCTTGTGAGAAATACGGTGTTGGGTAGCTATTGGGATGATTTAGACAAAATGTTGCTTGAGAGCTGAGATATACTTGTTTGTTAGTCATATTGCATAGAGAAGGTTGTCACATCTCATAGGTGCATTATGTATTGGCTGTTTGGATAGAGTGGAACTTTCTTTACGTCTTCGGGAACTTACAGTAGCGATAATGCAATTCTTGTTGTAACACATAATTTATCTAGCTTGGACAAGGAAAAAGGAAGTTGAGAACAGGACTAATGAATGCAGGCAAACTACTTGAATATGGATTTAGCACAGGAAAAAGGTGCTGAGTACGGAAGAGTCTATTGGTGCAAGTTACGTGATCATCTGACTTGGCAACTTGTATACAGCGTGATGATAGATTTAGCACAGTGAGAACTGAGGAAATGATATTGGGATATGGATTCACAAGAATTGTAAATAGAGAAAAACTTGAAGCATTTCCTTTGTCTTTCATGACCTATAACTTTGGAGGTCTGAAACTTAGTCCTCCAACTTCCCGATACCCTGCGATCGTATCTTTACAAATGTAAAGTTCTGTGCAGAATATTGTATACTTTTATCTTTTATATATGTACCTTGTAACCCTAGGGTAATTCATGGGTATTTGTCTGATTTTAATTAACTTAGACAAAAATACAAATGAAAGTTTCACTTACATTTTAGCATCCGTGTGAGCATCCGTGAGCATCTGTGAACTGTAAACAATGGCTTACTTCCTGGCAAATCTGCTAGACAACAACCAACTGATAAGCTCAACTCGTGATGGCAATTTGTCCACGATCAAACTCTCTTGAGCTTTAGTCAATTAGGTTCTCACTGAATGGGAATATGGGATCATATCCAGTTTTATGCAACTCGTTGATTAACATATGTACCTTGGTTATGCAGCATGCACGTGACCAAGAGTGGAGTTTATTGCTGATCTCTTCATTGTCCGGTATGCATTTTGGCCCCTACATTTATACTGCCATTGGATCTTATGCTTCGTCCAGCACAAGTGCTCTCATCATCAATCTCATCAGTGTGTCATTTTCTGTATATGTGCCAGGTTAGCTGCGAAATACCAAAGGCACGAGTGTATGCTTCTTAGTTGCTACATGATTATGACTGTCGTGTGTTGTGTTTTAGCATTTTCTGCGATGTTTTTATTGTTACCATTGAGTACATTGGACTCCCAGACCCCAGTTAAACTTCAGATTGCTGGTTAGGATCTTCTTCGACTGTGTCTGGTGATTGAACATATAGTTTCTGTGCTCATATGAAGTGTGACGGTTTTTGTTGTCTTATGAAAATCTCTCGTTTTGTTGTACTGTCGACCATGTTATCATGGGTGTTGCATTCTTCGCGGTGCAGATTAATGGTTATTCTCTAGTTCCGTGTAGTCGGCTTCTAAAATTTTAGTGTACTGTGTTCCCAGCCATGAGCTTAAGAGAAGCTGGGTTTCAGCCCTCGATTGGTTGAAGCTATGTACAATCCTTGAAGTTCCGCTGTTTTTAGTCATGAAAGCTGAGGTGGGATAAGCACATTAGCTATTTAGGTCGCATAGTAGGTGTGTATCTATTGGTCGGGTAACGGGTAATTGGTCATGGACTCGTTGGTAGCGGTCACTAGTATGAGATCCTATGGCGAGAGTCCTTCAATTCCGAAGATCATGGTTCCCACGGGTTTTATTCGTGTTGCGGGACGAACAATCGCACAACCAATCACCTTATAACGCTCTTTTGAAACTTGGCAAATCAAATATCTACATGTGTGAGAATGCACCATGGAGATTATCATCTTTTTCTCCGCAGCTGCTCACCACATTTTTTGAAGGCAGAATCTCCACTTTTCCATTTATTGAATTGTGCCCGTTTATTTTTGCCCACTTGGCTCCATCTAATCTGAATTATGTTTGGCTCAACTATCAGCAATCGTTTTTTTTTCTTTCCCAAATCACGTGATCGTAAATCAAATCACCGTTGAGAGAATCAAAAACCAATCTTTTTATCGCTTTTGCTTAATCTGAAGTTTGCAACGATCATCATCCTTTATGAGATAGATGAGTGTTGTTTCCATTTTTGGTTTTCAGATTTTGCTGCCTATACTAAACCTTGTTTCGATTCTTTTTATTGAACAAATATTGTTCATCGTAGCAACGACGAAACTTCCCATCACATATCATGCCCTTTTCAAGCATGTGGTCCATTTATAATCAAGCTGCCACAATCGTACGGCGATTATTCGCCTTTCACTGATCATCACTAGTACGCGTAAAATGGACGACCAGGGATGATGCCACGTGGCCTTTTCCATGGCTTGCACGGAAAAGAAACATTAAAACGATTGTAAAAATGGCAACCACACTTTTTGTACTACCTTTGTTTGTTTGTTTGTTTTGGGTTTTGAAAAGTGCGTACAGAAACTACAAGTTGTATGAAAGATTAAGGTTCAATGTATCAACAAAAATGTCAACAAAGCTTGGTTACAAGTTAGGGTTGGTGCCTAATTGAGTAATTGTGACAAGAGAAGGTATCACATCTGCATATGGCTTTCTGTGAGTTATTTGTGACTAAACCACTAGGTGCAGCATATAAGGTTATATTCGCTATGAATGTTGCGACAATAAGGTAATCAAAAATAAACAAGTACGTACATTAGGAGCGCGAAACAAGATTCCAACTACATGGAAGTATGCAATCGAAATTCAGAACCAAGCAAGCAACGATATTGTAATTATCTCTATCATATAAATTATTCTACATCCAGAATGAGAAACAACAAGGGTGAATGAAAATGGAGCCACATCGATAGGCTACCAGTATTACATTTTGTTTCTGTTACATGAAAATGCAAAAGAACGATCACAATTGTTGGTTTGATACTCTTTGCCCATGAAGCATTGGCATTCGCCAGTAATATCTGATTATTGAACTTACCTCCAATCTTAACAGCCGACGAGCTCGATTTACACTTGGAGAGTTATCCGTCTATGCTTCGACAATCCCATCAACCGAAACGACGTAGATTCATCGCCTATTGATTCCATCCATCGGGGCGACATAGCCTTGCCGTCGTCGTCGTCGTCCTCGTCCTCCTATTGTATATCAGTCATTTGTCAAAAACTTGGAATAAGTTCATCATACAACCCACAACAACATATTATTGTAGAAACACACAATTATATATGCTAAAACTATCTATCTAACTGCACGCAATCTAACTTCAGACTATATATATATATATATGTAATGAAAGCCTCTGTACCAATAGATTTGAAACTACCAGTAGTAAACCAATTATCCTTCATCAAAACTGTCCTATAAGACTAATTGCAACTGTTCAAAATTAAACAAGTCCATTTTTCAAGAAATGCACATAATCGAATTTAAACATGAAACTCCTAATGAATTTTGTAACTAAATCAGTACTAACCTTAAAATTTATTACCCCATTAATCCCCTTCACACTACATCAAGCACATTGAACCACACAACACAATCCAACTCCCTAAATCCCCAAATCCAATCACCACATCCAATTAATCAAAACCAAAATACACAATCAATCAACCAAACTAATCAACCAATCAATCAAGGATTATCGAACGAATGAACTCACATCAAGTTGCCGAAACCCGACCTCCCGCACCCGTTTCAACCTCCCACCAAACCCCGATTCCTCCTCCCCACTGCTCGAACCACTCGCCCCCGACGCCGGCGGCGGCGTCCTCGTCCACGGCACCACCTGATTCTCATCATCCTCTTCCTCATCAATCTCACCACAACTCTCCTCATCCTCATCCTCATCGCCCTCATCCAAATCATCATCATCCTCAACATCATCTTCTTCTTCCCTCACCGGCTCTGTTTTCTTCTCAGCCTCGTCCACGGCCTTGATCGGAACCCTAGGGGCGCAATTCGATTTGATCGACACACAATCATGACACAGCGAGACGACAGAGCCTAGATTAGGCCCCGCGGCCTTCCAAGGAGTGAGTGATCTACAGAGGTGGCAGAGGAGGGTGCGGCAGTGTTTGGCGACAAGGAAGTTGGCGGCGTGGACTTTGCGGTCGCAGTCGAAGCAGAGTCTCGCCTTGTCGGACTCGCAGTACATTCTTGCTTCCTCCTCACACAGCTCGCAGCAGCTCCTCCCATCTCTTCCTAATTGGTTCTTCATCTTCGAACACAGAGGGATGATCGACTTGGTTCGATGCTGGCGAGTGACTTTGATGCTTTTGGTTTGGTTCTGATTAGTTGATTTTTGTTGGGGTTTGTGGGGAGATGAATGGGGATGATTTGGGGGGATTTTTATAAGAAAGGGTGCTTTGTATGGTGTGGTTCTTCACCACACATATCTTCTTCTTTGTTTGCTTGGTGACTCGTCTTTCATTAGATTCTCTCGCCCTGCGCCTTTCTTTTTTTCCCCCTATGCAGTTGGAAAAGGGTTACCTGCTGAAAACGTACATTACGTGGAAGTTCTCAAGAAATTGCTTCGTCTAAAAGGTACGTCTATCCTATCCGTCCTGAAGTAACCATTGATATGTTGATTGATTTATTATGATAATTTATTTATATATTGTTTTTTGTTATAAATATTACTTTATTTTTTAACTTGTGTAATTGAGATGAATGAAAAAAAAAAAAAGATGATTTGATATAATATAAAATATTATTAAAAAATAATGATGTTTTGATATTTTTGTTGGAAATTTTTTTTCAAATAATATGAGATTATAATGTATTTGAAACAACTCAATAAACGAAGTGTAGTACTTTTTACGTCCGAAATGAATTACGACACATTATTAAAAATGGATGTCACAATGAAATACGATGTTTTCATTAAAAAACTTAAAAATAAAAAAATCTAAAAAAATCTTAATTTATATCACATCATTTTATTTATCATTAACTTCTCTCTATCCACTCGTATTTTCCTCTTCATACATAAAAGGATAAAATATAAAAATTCAAAAAAAATATATATTTTTTAATTATCGTGTGAAGTCAATCCTTTATAATTTATTTCGAATGAAAGAGGGTATTTGATGATCACAATCCGTTACATAAGTAGCAAATCTAAATACCAATAGAATCTATAAACGTGGGAGTCGGTTTCAAGATAATGTGATTCATTAGTATTTTCTTTGTGTCAAAATAATTATAATATTTTTATTTTTTATATTATATAATATATATTTTAAGTAGTTTCGTTTTACGTCTTAACGATGTTAAAAAATTATGTTACCAACGTTAGATTATAGTATATAATTTAAATTATTATTAATAATTCACGATAATTTTAAAATAATATTTGATTGTTTCTCGACACGAATCAATTTTTATATCGATAAAATATATATAATCAATTTGTAATAATTATTTTGGATCATGGAGTATCACTTTGATCAGTAAAACTTAATTTCATGACTTTTAACATATCACTAGTGTGTGGAGTCATTCTACGACACAAGACAGCAAAAAGACGCCCACTCTATCTAGATCTTTTGCATCTACGATCGTGATAAAATTTGTGTTAGTCGATATTAACAAGTGGACAAGTACAAGATCTAACGATTTGTAAAGAGCAACAGAGATTGCCAAATAGGAAGGGAATCACGTGGTCATATGCCACGTCGTATGTGTTTACCATTGAAAAACGGGGAGGGATCGCGTGTGGTTGAGTGTTGGGAACGTGGTGGTGCGTCATGCCAATGGTGTGCCTCCATGTCTTTGGTCACGGCTCATTGGGGCATACCAATTGTGTGAGAGTCTGTGACAATGAGTCCTCAAGTTGGGGTAGTCCCATGAATTTAGGTAAGGAGTGTCTTTAATTCAGAGGTGTCGCTTTAGATACTCTGGTTTTGTTGGTCAAATTAAGAGATATATGCCCTAAAAATATTATTATATTCATTACATAATTATTATAATATTTTTTTATTATATTATTCAATAAGTAATTTGAGGAGTTTCGTTACTTATCTGAACGACATAATTTTTTAAATTTTTTTCCATACGGTTATAATATATTCCGTTTAATATCATTAACGTTATACGATATTTTTTTCAAAAAATAATGTTTGATTGTTCTGTAACATCTCAGAGTTTCTATTGTCATATATATCCGATAAAAAAATTACAATCATTTTTTTGAAGGAGAAAGTAAGTTCCAACAAAGAATACAAAAAAAAAGAGTTTATCTGTAATTATTTCAATCATTTATATCATGTGGACGGTCGAGATATCAATTTTATCACAATCCGAATTGATAGTATTATATCCATTATGGATATTACCGATAAGCCTCAATTTTTTATTAACTCGTTCTGTCCCATAATATATGTAATATATTTTTCATTTGGATTATCTTAAAATACTTATAACTTTTGACATATATTTAATTTTAAAAATATCAAATTAATCATCATTTGTTATAATACATGTCATTATCTTCTCTCATAGTTTTTACAATAAATCTCGTCGACACTAAAAAATATTTTTTTCACCGAATCTGACAAAATTCAACACACATAATATTTGGTGTCAATGATTGCTATTTTTATGGACTAAAGGAATATATTATTTTCTTCGTTTTATTCAAATTACAGTATTTTTTTATCATCTGATTGAAATTATAATTTTTTTTATTTATTTATTTTTTCCTTCATCACTCCTCTCTTTCTCACACTCCCAAGAATAAAACGATTTTTTATCAAGTCATTCGATTATAATATTTTTATTCTGGGAGTACTTTCAATCTATCCCTTGTTTTCTGGATCTGAAAACTTTATTAGAAATTGCTGTTAATATATCCGAGGAGAATGCTAAAAGTTAACGACATAAAGAGTTGTCCTCGACAATTCTTCATTCACATCACACAGCAGTTGTGACAACACAAGGCGTTAATTTTGCATCGACGTGACGATTTATTCGAAAACCAAATTGAGCCACCACGTATTCAAAAGCCCATATATGATCACGTGGACCTTACACTTTCAATGGAGTTTAATTTATCCACGTAGACAACACAACGATCTTTTAGGCCCCACATGAACTCGAGAATGCCGCGTCACTCCACATCCCTCTCTCTCTCTCTCCTCTAAACACCAAACAACCAAAAAATATCTGCTCTGCTTCATCGTGCGGCGTAAGATTGAGTTGCCAGCGTCGTGCGGACACGTGTCGATAGATCAGCGGTTTCACGTCAAGGACCGGCTGTACTAATTTCCACACCACTTTAGAACAATAAAAATTCGGACCACTTGCACGCTTTGATTTGGATCTAATCCGAGATTTCGAGGCAAATTCATGCCCAAGCTTAAGATTCTACATGTATTTGGATTTGCTAACACTTTGTTAGGAAATACGCATATCTTTAGGTTGTTACAGTAGATCACGAACTTTTGTTGCGCGACTTTTTAGCTCAGGTCAAATTTAGTCTTTTGCTTTGTTTATTTTTTGTGATGCATGTGTGCTACTTGATTGCATTTACGATGCACGTCTTCTTTCCAAATTGATGTACTAATTCCGTATCAAATCATATATAGTATTTTGATTCGATATAGGATTTTATGTAAAAATTGAATTTAATAAGTATATTGTATTTTTTTATAATGATGTGAGTTGATGTAAAAACTATATGAAAGAATACGAGAGAAGTTATGGAATGTGATAAGATAATATGTTTAATTTAATATAAATTTAATTTCAAATATGAAAATAAAACAAGTTTTGTATATATATTTTAGAACCGGCCAAAAAAATTATTGCATTCAATATGAAATGGAGCGAATACTTGTTTCGTCTTAAAAAACACATGTACTCAATCCGTTCCAAAATATAGGAAATGGTTTGTCCCGATATATAGATTTATATGCGTGTTGAATTTATGAGGAAAAAATCCCATTAACTTAGCAACATTTTGACTTTTCACGGGTGTCAATTATCATTTGTTATATGACACATAATTATATGTTCTCATAATTGTTATAGTAAAACTCATTATCTCTATAATAATAACATTGACACAAAAAAATCCAATTCCAAATAAAAAAGAAAAGAAAAATATTGATAAAAAATCTCATATCGGATCAAATAATTATATAAAATTTGAATCGGATATAGTACTATTTTTACTATGCGTTCTACGTAGATGGGTTTATTGCAACAAATCATAAAAGAGTTATTCCACCGCTTCTGATCGACTCAAGTACTCCTCCTGTTCCATAAATTTTACTTTGTTTTGTCGTTTTGGATTGTTCTAAATTTTTTGCATCATTTTCCTATATGGAAAGTCTTGTACGGTTAGGGATTAATAAAGATGAAAGCAAAAAAAATTATGTAGTTTAGAATTGAAATTGAAAAAAATAAAAAAAGTTAAATTTAAATTTATGTGTAAGAAATAAATATTATGAAATGTATGGGACGAAAAGAGTAATAAGTAAGTTAATTTCAAGAACAGAAGGCATTGAAACGTGGGGAGGGGGATAAAAACTCGAAACTGAAATATCAAATTGAAGCGATTAGAAATATTGATCTCAATTTGATTTGTTCGGTTTTCGATTTTTTTTTTTTCTCGATTTGGTTTTCAATATCGGTTAGTGATTTAGAAAATATTTGGGTAATTGGGTTGATCGAATTTATCCAAATCAATTTTCCTACTTTTTTGAATATCCAAAATATATTAGTAGTCATCTTAAGTAAAAACCTAAAATATCTCGAAAACACAAACTAAAAACAAGTTAACCTAATCAAAATCATCATCCTTCTCGATGCAATGGTTGATCCTCTTTGTGATTCGTCATCAATTTAATTTGTAATCATATTTTTTACCCGTATGTTACGTATAAACTTAACCCCGTGACACAAAGCTCCTATAATCCATCATTCAATTTTATTTACATGGTTTGGATTGAGGTTAAACTATTTTTTTACCATGAAGAGTTGTAACAGAATCTGGATTGCATAAATTCATAACAATTTCGTACAAGATACTAGAATTTAAATCATATTTTGAAGTGGCAGAAATTTGGTTTTTTTTTACATAACAATTGAATTTATTTCAGTTCGGTATCGGTTAGAGCACGAGAGAATTAGCATTTGTTCCTATTTTTTTAATCTTATTTTATCATTTGATCATATCATATATTCATAAAACCCTAACTAATCAAACCCCTGGATATTATCCTCCTCCACTGTCGCCCTCTCTATCAATTCATTGACAACACCATCGTCTTTACTAAATTCATCCACGATCAATCCCATCTCCGCATCTTCTTCCTAATCAACATCCGTCAACCCATAATGACCCGAATTATGACTATCGATAATGAAATAAATTATAACTAATGCGTAATTTTCTCATTTTTCTATGAACAGTCAATCTTCAAATGGAATTTTGATTAATCAAAACCAAAATAAATTTTGATTTTTATGGAATTCTCAACCCTGAGTGAGTGAGTCGGAGCGAAACAGTGTTCTGCTCCTGTTTTTTAGACGTACAAGTGGCTTTGGACGTTTGGTCAATTAATATTGCGGATTAAATATCGAAAGGATTGAAGAAACAGGCACCATGGATTCGTAACAGGTTCAGTGAACTTTGACCGAGCATTACTTTTCCACAAAAACAACCAAATGAAATTGCAGAACGTATGGTGCACATTTGCGGTGGACCGAAGTGTTATATAAATATTAAGGACAATTACATATACATTATGTTTATAGATTTATTGAGAACGCAGATAATATAGTGTAAGTTACCATTCAGTCGCATTCTCTCATGAAGCAATAATATCGTCTTATATAGTTTGTCAATGAATCTGCTTACCAGGTAATCAACAACAAATAACAAACTCAACTACTCAAGCGTTCCTGAGAACAATATTAAACAATGACAAATACTGCAAAAATAGTTGTTATTACAAATAGGACTGGACCGATATATGTCTTTAATAAACCTAAATTTAAATGTGTCTAATATACATCAGAGTTGAGATTAAAAGAAAAATGTGAGATGGATCTTAAGATGAGAATACAACAATTAATAAACTCACCCTCGTAAAATGAGATCCATATCCTTATACACATATATCCCCACGTTCAGATCTTAACCGTTGATTTATGTAAAGTTTTTTTTTATGTAAGTGAACCGGAGAGAATGTAATATACAGTTCATGAATATTAAAATTCAGATGAAGCCGTCCTCGCACTGTGCCAAAATGTTACGTTGAAACTGGGACCTAGTGAGCCCAATTTGTTAAAGCTCGAACAACAGCTCAATGAGCTGAGTTTGAATTGCCCGAGAATATAACAAGGACCAATTACTCCTAGGAAGCCTAGCCCATCAAGGGAACTTGAACTATAAAGAAAGTCAAATATGCTTACAGTTTAATGAGCTCATGCTTACTTATGTAACAAATTTTCACAACCCTTTACAAAAATGATTCAAATACTCCTCGCAGCTTGGGTGCTGAACTGCCGATTAAGTCTCATGCGTGGTACCCTGCTATGCTATGAGAGAATTACATTGCCTAAAGTCTTAAAAGGCCTCCTATGCACCTTGGCCATTTCAATCAGAACTCCGATAGTCAAAATTAAATTGGAATTTAGATCTGTTATACTTAAGATAGTTAATGTTCCATAAAATGACACAATCCACAATGAGCGCACTTGTTACATAGGAATATAGGATCTCGTGTTGTCCTTTTGCATCAGCATCTTTATTGAATATCATCTACAATGCTAAAGTTTAATCTCGTAAGGAAAAAAAATCATAAAAATCATATAGATTGAGATGAAGAACAACAGACGATGATGCCCCAAATGGATAGCAAAGAATCCAGGTCAGGGTGCAATAAATTGTTACAATCCATCCTATTTATCAAAACAAATATACCCAATTAGATTATGAAAGTTAATGTAGGTTGAAGAGGAGAATGGTTCAATAGAGTAAAGCGGAAGAATAATTTTCTCACAAGCTGCTTTACATTACATAGAAAGTGATATCATGAGTGACAATGAAACGCATGACATAATAATTCCATCAGCATCATATCATCCTAGCAAGCTATTCAACCAATTAATTAATCCACCAATCTAATTAAATAAGCCCCATAATCACCTCAACAGACACTATAAATAGCCCAAATTCCTCTTGTCAACTGCACTCATCTCTCTCTGAACTTCTATCTCACTTGATCTTCTAAGAGCTCATAAAGGACTCCTTCAATGGTGACTAAAGTCTACATTGTGTAAGTCTCTTCGCCTTGTGATGGTGTCGTGTTGTGTCGTTAGTATTAAGATATATATTAATGAGTTTTTTTTATCATCGGTTTGGATTTTTGATAGACGTAGTTCATTGACATGATATCAGAGCATGTTATGAGTTCAATTCATGCCCCTCCTATTGCCATTTATGTGGTTTATTTGAAGTTAGTGTTTGCTTGTTTTAGGCAATTGATTTGATCATTAGGTCGGAATGTGAATCTCCTCTTGATAACTGTACTTTGCAACTCAAACTTCGAGAAAAAATATGAGGAAACTTGAGTTTCGGTGTAACATATAATATTAGGAAAGTAACTCGCGACATGAAGTTTATGGACCTCCTAATCCATCTTGTGTATGTTGTTGTGTGTAGAACACAAGTCCAGGATGAGTTCTTTTCAAAGTAGAAATAACCTTCTTCTTACAAGTCAAATGGAGATGTTGTTTTACTCTTGGCTTCATGACTTTGTCTAAGTCCAGGATTTGTCTTCGCCAAATAGATAAGATATTCAAGTAATTAAATTAGGTTGCTGTGGATTCCTATTGTCAGCTTGAATCACATTCTTAGTTTGTATTGGTTATTCGACTGTCTATATTTCGACTATGATGATCAAGGTTTCATGCTGAAGTATACTAGGTTAGAACAGCTCCCACTACATCAACAGATCATGGACAACTACTACAGATCAAGAATGAAAAGCTATTGTCTATAACCTTCTGATACTAAACATTGACGGCCTTGTTGTTTTCACCATTATGATCAAAACGCAACAATATTATAGCAACAAGCTGTGAACATAATTGCAGGTATTATTCCACATATGGACATGTATCAAGACTTGCTGAGGAAATACAGAAAGGAGCTGCATCAGTCGAAGGCGTAGAGCCAAAATTATGGCAGGTTTGACTTAACGTCTTCTGGAAAGTTCCTTGTTACTTTCTATTAATGTAATGTCATCATCGTCATGTTCGTGTGAGGGTTACTAAATAGAATGATATTTAGCCAAATTTTCTATTTAATCTGTTAATGAATTGGATGAGAAACAAATATCCGAAGTATTAAGTCATGGTTTTAATTATTAATTTGTAAGTGAATTAGGCAGAACAAACAACTTTGCTTCAGAATGAAAAGAATTCATGTCCATACATAGTTTGCTTGAGGAAATGTTTGTGAAGAAATCTACGACTTTGGTTTAGAAGAAAAATGCTGGAGAGATTTTATGAGCAGAACATCCTTATTTGGTTATTGAAACAGGTTCCTGAGACTCTACCAGCAGAGGTCCTCACCAAGATGAGTGCACCCCCAAAGAGTGATGCTCCCATTATCACACCCGATGAACTCGCAAAGGGTGACGGATTCATCTTTGGCTTTCCGACAAGATTCGGGATGATGGCTGCTCAATTTAAGGCATTCCTGGACTCAACTGGAGGCCTATGGAGGACTCAACAGCTTGCTGGGAAACCTGCAGGGCTCTTCATATCGACTGGTTCTCAAGGAGGAGGACAGGAAACTACACCGTAAGTTGTCGCATTTGCAGCTGTCCAGATGTAAAACTATTTAATCAGAGGATTTCTTAATTGTAACATGACCTTGTTCAATCAAATATTATGTTATGAAATAAAAGAGTTGATTCCCGTTAAAATCTTATATTTGCAGGTTGACGGCTATAACTCAGCTTGTACATCATGGAATGATCTTTGTTCCAATTGGATATACCTTTGGCGCCGGTATGTCCGAGATGGAGAAAGTGAACGGCGGAAGTCCTTATGGTGCTGGAACGCTTGCTGGAGATGGTTCAAGACAGCCGACTGAGCTTGAACTGGCTGTCGCTTTCCACCAGGGGAAGTATATTGCCAACATTACAAACAAGCTCAAGGGATCAGCTTAAGTCTTCTCATGACAGATTATACACTTAAATGATATGCTGCTATACATGTTTAAACTCAGACTGTACACTTGCTTTGTTATTGTGTGTTCTTACCAATAAACAAGTTGATGCTTGAGATATTACGGTTTTGACGAAGTATATAGATCCATGTGTTTGGAAAGTTATGTCCGAAATTTCTATCTAATAAACGAAAAAAATATTTCGATTCTCTGAAATATAAAAACCCATGTTTCGTATTTCAGTATGAGTTTTAAAAAAATCAACGTATTTTAAATCCATTAAATTAATAAACAATTATGATAAATTCTATTTTAAAATGATATTTTCATCACACATGAAAAAGTTTAAAAATCAATTAATGTGTTTTGTTATAAATTTATTGACTTTCTTTTTTTTTTCCCCTATTTTCATCACTATTCTCGATGTGATTTGAGGAGAGAAGAACAAAGAAAACCCGAAGTCTGGTGATGTGAAAGGTGTGGCAGAGTTGCGAATTAAACAACAGCCTTCCCACATCGGAGTTTTAAATTTATTTATAATACTGTATATAGGTAAGCGCGTGGTAAATTGTTTGTCCCTTCGGGGACATCTGATAAAATTGGAACGATACAGAGAAGATTAGCATGGCCCCTGCGCAAGGATGACACGCACAAATCGAGAAATGGTCCAAATTTTTTTTGACTTTTTTGCCCCTGTTTTCTTGACCGTTTTTTACTGAAATACCCCTGGAATCCTTTTTTGCCCCTGTTTTCTTGACCGTTTTTTTACTGAAATACCCCTGGAATCATGGACCGTACGACCTCAAGGCATAATTTGATGCATAATTTGTGAGGAGGCAATTTTGTCCATGAACATGTTGAGAAGAAATTGCCTTGGATATACCATCAATTAAGTCTTAGAAATAGCAATTTCTTATATTATTCTTTATATGGACTTTTTTTTTTTGAAACTTAAACCAAATGGACTTCTTTTTGGAATTTAAGCCAAATCATGATGATCAAGTTAAGTTTCTATTCTTAATATACGGAGGAAGGATTTCTTCACGTAAGTTTTAATTTGTTACCCCTGTTCCGTAAAAAAACACAATAGATTGATTGTGATCGAAAATTTATGTGAGAGTTGAATTTTTTTATGATAGTTGTGTAATGATGTGCTCAATTGAAATAAAGTAATTTAGAGATAATGAGATTACTATAACAGATAAAAAATAACTCGATATTTCTTATTTTAAAATATGAAAACGGTGTATTTATTGTGGAACGATATAAAAAGACAAATGTTATATTTTTCTTGGGGCGGACGGAGTAATATTTAGATCAAATACCATCATATGCAAACTTGTTGTATAACATTGTTCATAGCTTAAACCATTGTACTATCAACATAAAAAAATATAATTTCATTATTTACATAAATAACCAAACATCGCATTAAACATATGGAATGGTTCGTGTTTTCATCTTACTCCATCGGTCCTAAAATATTCAATTTTTTTATTATTATTCAACATATATTTTAAGAAATTTTATTATTTGTCTTCACGATACAACAAAATTATGTCATTAATCCAAGATCGTAGTATATAATCTAAATTACTACTAATATTATATGATAATTTTATGATACTCCCTTTGTTTAGTGTTGTAAAAAAAAGGGGCTTGGTCCGGGTCGATCCTGGAATTTTTGACCCGTCACTATAGAATGGGCCTGGTCTGAGAGGTTTTTTCCTCTCGGATCATGGCTTGGCATTGATCCAGGCCCTTATCCAAAGGGTCTAAGGGTCGGGTCAGTGCCGACGTGGGTCTCGTCATTGTGTTTTTGAAAATAAGGGATCGTTAAGTTTTTGAATCCAAACATGCACAATTACCAGAAATTGCCATCGATTTTTCTAAAACCTTCATCGGTTTAAATTGAAATGACAACGGTTTATAAAAATCCCAAATGAAGTTTTACTCCAATAAATACTTATCGAAGTGTTAAATTTATGCTGAAATGAAATGATGAAAGGAGTATATAAATATGAACAGAATTTCAAATAGGCCCATTTACCATCATCGGCCCATCTGCGACCCACAAATATTTACACTCTCTCGAATTATCCTCTTTACTCGAAAAGTGAAAAATAATTCGGAGAAAATGGATCTTCTCTGCAGCGCCAACTCGAACGACTCCGGCGACGACGAACGATCGACCCGACCCGGAAACCCCCAACGAAAGCGCCCCCTCCGAAAACCCGAATACTCAACCCAGGACCCGTATCCAATCCGGGTTGAGCGGCGAATTCCGAGCCAGGGTGTTCCCCGGACCGGGGCTCCGGCTCCGGGAAGATATGTTTCCAAACGAGAGAGAGCCATAATGGCTTCACAGAATCTTTTTGCTGCGGCGAACCAGAACCCGAACCTGAACCCGGAGCGGAGTCTGTATCAGCCCTCCCATGGTGACTCCAATTCCCAATTTTTATTGATTCGATGTTGTGGTCTAGTTAAGTTTCAGACCCTGTCGGCTGTTGACAGATTACCTGGGTGGTTGTTGTTGTTATCGTTGTGGTCTAATTCAGTTGTTTAAACATCAAAATGAATGAAATTGAGGCGTTGCATGAAATGCGAGATGAGTAATGTCATTAAATTTTTGGTTTGTAGTGCTTGGAGATATTTCTGATTATGATCTACCAAGTCATATACGATCGTTGTTGAGGCAACCAAGGAAAGGTTACGCTTCGGCCATATCTACTGCTCAGATGGTGCCACAGAGGCCTAAGGGGTCACACAAAGCCTGTGAATACGATACAATGGTCAAAAAGTCATGGTGAGTTGCAATATCCATGCCAATTCTATCATGCCAATCCATACGAACAATTTATTTTTATTTCATTTTTATTCTGTTAGCATTGAGCTATTCGTTTTGTATCTTCATGTTATAGTTTTATTTAGGAACAGGTGACAACTATCATGGAAAAGCATTGTTATAGAATTCCAGTATAAGTTATTGTTGGGCAGACGAATTGTCTAGGTAGGATGTTGGCCAACTTAAGTTGTTGCATTCTTGGTACAGTCTAAGTAACTAGCAATTGTTGTTTTCTCTGAGTACAAATATAAAAACATAACTAAGTCAATAACGAAACACATCAAGACCCATTTCTTGATGCGTGTTAGGAGATGTTAGAATAGATTTAATAAAGAGGTGTTTTTAACCATTCTTTGATAAAAGGAAAAATTCCTGGAAGTTTTTATAATGGTGATTATGTGAAACAGAATCTTTTCTTTTATAATATAAAATCAGTCACACATTTCTATTATTATATTTTTGTAATTATATAAAATTCATATTCATTAGTTTTGCATTAAAATCTTTTATAACAAATTTAACTAAATAATTAATGATCCCCAATAAATAACAATTGAAATACTTGCTATGGTGGAATTGAATGCTGGATATGTTGTTTTATATGGTTTCTTGAGGAAAGGATTGTCATTGGCCATAAGACATTTGGCTTAATCTTGTTTGACATTGATGTTGCCACACCCAGGTCGGATTTTCTCTTCTTTGATCCTTCCATCTGTGAAGATCAAGCAAGTTGAATTTGATTAAATTTTATGTTTTGACATGATTAAGTAGCGGGTGTAATTAACCTTTTGGGATTGGTTTGGCTAACTTCAAGAATCAAGTAGATGATTCTCTTCACTAACAAGGGGATACACATATGTTTCATGTAGATTAGTTATGGAAAAAACAACTTGCACTATTGGTACAGTTGAAGCGACTATTAGATGAAATAGCTTCAGAAGGTGGTCGAATATGCTGATCTATTCGTCAGTAATGGGACTTCTTTTGAGGAGGAGTGTAGAAAGTAATTTATTTTTGTCTTTAGGACAAAGTGATGTTTGTGCTTGTTTATTGAATGCTTATGACTTTCTCGTGCTTAGTGTGCAGCTCATCTTCTAGCTTCTGCAAGTTTGGATAACCATGTCTGCATTTGGAACGTATTTAGTTAAGAAAACAAACAAGTGTAGAAAGCACGCGTGTTTAGTTACCATAATGCAGCAGTCAAACATATTCAATGGTCACCTCTAGGACAATTTATTCTCTCTTGTGGATTTGATTGTTCCTCAAGGTTGGTTGACGTTGGGAAGGGGATAGAAATTTGGGTGTTCAAGGAAGAACAGGCCATCGCAGTCATAAAATTCCATCCTGACAACCCTAACCTTTTTCTTTCTGGTGGATCAAGAGGCCTTCTAAAATTATGGGATATCAGGACTGGGACTGCTGTCCATGAGTATGTGAGATCTCTTGGATCCATACTCGATCTCGAGTTTGTGGCTGATGGTAAGCAGTTCATTTCGTCCAGTGATGAGTCAGGAAGCAGAATCAGTGAGAATTCTCTGATTGTTTGGGATATCTCGCGACAGATCCCATCATCTATTCAGGTATGGGCCTTGTTTTAGCTTTTCACTTCTTTGCTGCTGGTCCATATTCTATCTGCTTTAGGTTTTTTGCCTCTCATATGTGAATAATTTTAGGCTTTCACATTCAAATGACCGTTGAAACGACTAACCGAGGGACAGTTAAAACTTTTCTGAATATTACTTTGCTGCTGGTCCATATTCTATCTGCTTTAGGTTTTTTGCCTCTCATATGTGAATAATTTTAGGCTTTCACATTCAAATGACCGTTGAAACGACTAACCGAGGGACAGTTAAAACTTTTCTGAATATTACTTTGCTGCTGGTCCATATTCTATCTGCTTTAGGTTTTTTGCCTCTCATATGTGAATAATTTTAGGCTTTCACATTCAAATGACCGTTGAAACGACTAACCGAGGGACAGTTAAAACTTTTCTGAATATTACTTTGCTGCTGGTCCATATTCTATCTGCTTTAGGTTTTTTGCCTCTCATATGTGAATAATTTTAGGCTTTCACATTCAAATGACCGTTGAAACGACTATCCGAGGGACAGTTAAAACTTTTCTGAATATTACCTGTTACCAGAGTCATGAAGCAGTGTTTACTACTCAACATAGTACTACTGTTGTTTTTTTTCCTTCTCGCTAGTTTAAATGCTGCCACCTTGATAAATTAGTGCTTGCTATGAGTTTGATCCGTTTCAAGGTCAAATATGATGCTCGTGTGAAAGGGCATGTTATTTTGGTTGATTTGGCTCCTTGCAAAAAACTTCGAGTAAGCTAGTCTTGTATGGTCCAAATCACGCAAAACTACGGCCTGATGTGTGCCATATCCATTTGGATAAAATCTCAATTGCTGGTAACATTATGGTGTTTTTTACGATCATGCTAAACATGGCAGGTTCCACATGAATTCAATGGATTTTGAAGCACGATAGTTGTCTAATGATGTGAACGATTTTGCTGATTGTGCCCTTCCATGCTTATCGTCACATTCTGTCATTTTTCCTTGTATACAAGGCATTTCCTGCTCTTCAACTCTTGCTTTGGTTAACAATCTTCTGTCATCTTCCGGTCTATGCTGAAGCCTATACTTGCCCTTGCATGAGATGCCACCCATCCGAACCTTATTTTGTGACTCAATCGAATGGCAATTACATCGCCATTTTGTCCACAAAACACCCATTTAGGCTCGACAAGTACAAGAGGATTGAGTCCCATGGAGTCTTTGGGTTCCCTGTCAAGTGCGAATTTAGCCCCGATGGAAGAACACTTGCCTCTGGCTCTTCCGACAGGGATATCTACTTCTATGATGCCAAGTCCTCCAATCTTATCAGGAAGATCAAAGCGCGTGATCAGCCTTGCATTGATGTTGCTTTCCATCCGATCACATTAGGCATGTTCGCTTCGTGTAGTTGAGTGGCAATGTTGTGGTTTTTGAGTGAGGTGTATTTGGTTCCCATCGACATGAGGCGTTGCTGAGTGATATGGCGGGCCAAAGATATGGGTAATGTATAATTTTAGTTTCAATCTCTTATGACCACTCTCATGTAAGACGATACTGCCTTTTTTTCATTTCTGGTGCGCTCCTCCCTCTGATAAAATGAGACGAAAAGAATTTTATGGGATTGATGTTGGTATGGGCATGTTACTTTTAATGTAAAAAAAGAAAAAGAAAAACTTAAAACAATTTCATGGAGGATTCACTCCAAAACAATGGCATACCATTCCTACGTGGTGCGAATATTGTTGAACTCTAATTGTTGTATTTAAATCATAATACGTATGAACTAGACATAGGTTGAACAAAATTTTTGGTATGATTTGAATTATCATGGCTATATTTGCTCAGTAATAATAACTATGCAAATTATTTAATCCAAATTCTATTTTTGTGATTAGATATATAAAAAATTTCTACAAAATTCTGCAATGTTGGAATTTTTCTACAATAAATTTATTATAATGTTATTTATCAAAGTAGTCTCATGCTTGGATTAATTGTAACGAAATGTGTGGTGTGGTGGGTTCTAAAATAAATAGAGGTGTTTTCATGTGATTGTCTATTTGCGGCTTTAATCGAGGATCGGACATTTGGGTTGATCGTGTGTTTTGATACCCAGTGTTGCGAAGAAAAATCACGTCGAAGTCTCTGTCCAGGGATCCTCTCATCTGTAGAGATCAAGGAAAATGAATTTGATTGTACTTTTTGTGTTTTCAATATGCTAATTCCCTCTGGTTGGAGAAAACAGTTCCAAGTTTGTATGCAAAAAACATGTTTTAATCGAGCAGGCCACATTGATGAATGTCATGAATTTGAAAAATCCAAATCTTGATATGGTTAAATGATGACCTAGAGTCTCTAGAGTCACACGACTATATTATGAGCCAACGATACACGCTAATTCCTTGTCATGACAAGAAATTTGACAAATGAGTACACCAACTCCTTACAAGAAATTTGAGTGTTGGTATGGATGAGGCTGTGATCCCTGGATTTGATCATACTAAATTGTTTGAGCTGAGCTCATTCGGAGTCACCTCTAAGTTGAACATATGCACAAGATAATCGATACTGTGGAAAATAAATAGTACTATATCGTAATCATGGATCCAGGGGCATTACATGCATCTTCAATTTCCTCATTTTCATTTCCACAGAAATGAACAATCCAACGTGATGCATTACTCACGGTACGGAGATATGTGTAAATGACACCAAAGAATAGAGCTATTGGAACCTTCAGGATTAAGGTAACAGTCGAGCGACAGACAGACAACTATATGAGATACACAATGGGTTTCGTCATCAACTGCGGTATCATTACGAATGATACCAAAGCGAAGCAAATGTATAATGTACAGGCTAAGCTGTTGAAACAAAGCCGATACAGACACGAGAAAACAGGAAAGAAAAACACAACCACATAACAAGTCTCTTATTTTCATCCCAAGGCATGTCCATTCCAGAAACCATCAAGTTCTATCACTAAAAAGAGTTCCACGACAATGTGACATTGGCGAATGGAAAAGAAGCTGTCCATCTAACCCCGCTTGACCAGAACCACCATGATCACCATCACAGCCAATGCCATGAAGGATCCTCCGACGACAGTTCCTTGATTTCCCTCCATGAACCCAAATGCATTCTTCGAGGCAGGGCCGTTGAAGAGATTGTGGACAAAGTCAGTCATTTTACTCACCATATCAAGAACTTTATTCTTGGCGTCTTCAACAAAGTCCATAATCCCATATTCTGAACCATGGTCCTCGACGGCAGAAGAATCTGTGAAACTCCTCGGCGATTGTAGATCACCATATACAGCATCTGCATACAAATGATTCATTTGCAGCAGGAATAAACCAACCTTTCTGATCAATAATAAATAAAAGGATAACATGTTTGTATGACTAACCATATGTGTGGCTAAACCACTGAATCTTTAAATTAATGATTGAGATTAAAAACCCACTTTTGAATTAGTTGAAGGGAGAGAAATTGATTTTTAATCTAATCCATTGATTCTTAAATCCCATGGTCTAGCCACACGTAAGGAATTGTGTGGCTAGCCACAAACACTTTACCCTAAATAAAAAGTAAAAATAATAAAAATTTACAGAAACTTAAGCATTTATGATTTATCCTATTTTAGTGTTTGCTGACTTTATCTATCTTACACCCAGAAGGTTCGTTAATGCAAGTTTTATTATTGCTAATTGTTGGGGTACAATAATAGTCACAACTAGTTTAAGATAAATTATTTACTTCTTGGACAGGGAAGTATCACTAATGTACATTAAAATGCGTAACAATAACCCCTAAAAGAAGCACAAAGGTAATATTCCAACCCGCAGCTCCGGACATGAGATATCCCTGAAGAGCCTCATTTTGCAAGACGGCATTCCAAACATTAGGATCACAGGCAATTGAAGCGACAACAGTCTGCGCCAAACAGTATCACTAGGGATTAGTGCTTCATTCAATAAGGGAAATGCCTGGCTTAGCAAAATGAAAGTAAAAAATAACCTGAGCAACTGGATCCTTTTTCAGCAACATGAATGTTTCTATAACTGGCCTAGCTTTGTGCTCCATTTGATCAGGCTGTGACAGAGCGCCATAGCCAAAGCCCCGAGTGGCCAGTACATTGTCTGCACTTCTTGGAGAACTTGGTGAAGAGAAGTACATCCTACAAATAACGACAACCAAGCACAAATATTCAGCCAAAGGAACAATACTATACACAGTTAGGCAAATGGAAAGAAGAGGCTTTCGCAACAACAGCCACGACCCCTAGCATACTTTTTAATTTGAAAGATTAAATTTCGTTTTTCTGAATTGTCAGAGAAGTGAGTAAATGTGGTCGACGCAGCAAGGACTGCAACCACATCACAGACATCCGCGATAAATGCACCCAAAAAATGTTGATGATATAAGTAAAATATAACTTTTGTGATTGAAGTAACATGGATGGCTTGTGAGCTGCTTTCCACATATAATCTTTGCCACATTACTTTGTTTACATGGACTGAAAGGGTTAAAAGTGGACTATCCGGAAAGGAAAGGAACTTCTATGTTGCCAAATCAAATTTCGATATAAATGTAACAGAGCAGATGATACAAGTTCAAACAATATTCACAAATGATAACACCTTCCACATACAGCAGAAGAATTTTCGTACATAGCCAGCAGGGATTCCTCTTTCAGGCTCTAATCCAGGAAAGTGGAAAGATAAGGAAAACATCTAAGCAATATAAAACCATGCAGAAAAACCTCTTGAACTACACTAGAGATTAATAGATAGTACAAACTAAGAAAGGAGATTTGGAAGAGAACACAAGAAATTATATTCAAGGCTATACACCAAGCAAAGATGCAAACACAATGAAAGAATTTCCAAATGCAGCAAGTAACTCCACTCTGTACTCCTTTAGTGATCTTACACACTTCCATCCCCCATTTGTTTGGGTCAGTAAAGTAAATTCTTACTTTCTTAGTTCATTGAACCTTTTTAAGATGATGTTGAAAACCAATATGTTTCTCTTGTTGCACAAGAAATCTTGAATGAATATAGCAACCTTGCAGCACTCAAGATGATCTACCACACACTTAAACATCTGGAATGATCGAGTAAGATGATGGCAAAAAGAAATCAAATTTTCACCTCATAGTAGATTTCAATATATCATATCTTCAAAACAGGATCTTTCATTCGGAACATAACTACCCACGAGGTCGACCACTGAACAAATCCTCAATAACCCTTCATCAGATGGTAAATACATTGCTACAGTTCTAAGTTCAAAACTACATTTTCAGGTATACTCCAATCATTTCTGCCTCTCTACCTGTCGCACATTATGGTTCAACAAAGACAATGTTTCTACAAAACTAAGTGTATCACTACAAAACTGAACAATCCCACAACCAAATCGATATAAACCCAATAAAACGCGCATGACACATTTCCATAGTTCAAAAAAATGACAAGGACCAAGTACTATGAGCAGTTAACCCAGTTCCACCAAGCACTTCTCTTAGTTACTACACTCACCAATTCATTTTAGTGTAGCAAATACAGTTTTGAGCTCAACATACATTCTTTCCACCAATTGTGAAATGATATTTTTCGTTTCAGTTCCAAGTGTATCTACTAAACACAGTGAGCCAAAACTAGAACAGCCAAGATGTCCCGGATGATCGATTAATAGAATTCTGACACGAATCCCATGAACATTTCAGTAGACTATAATATCCTCAAAAAAAAAAAAAGTTTCACAATGAGCAGAAGAAAGCCATCAATAAAATATATCCTAAAACTTCCTACATCAGATGAAAATCAACATTTTATGCAATTGTAAATCCAACTCTCCACTAAGCACCAATACCATTAAACTTCATAGCGCATAGCATAGCTTGCATTTTTCGATCTATCGCATAAATCGTCCATATCAAGATCACAAAATTACCCACAACCCAACAACAAATGACATATAAAAAAAACACATCTTTACCCTAAATCCCATTAAATCAACCCCCAATTCCTCAAAATTAACAAACAAATCGAACACAAACACAATTAAAAACAATCAAACTCAAATCTCCCATCACGTACTTATCAATCGCCTCCCTGAGCTCACTCGTCGCCTCCTTGGCCTCCTCCAAACTCGGCGCCGGCCCAAACACAATCCTCATCGCAGTCCCTTCCATCTCCCTCGTCTCCTCCCCCACCACATCCCACTCCTCCTCCTCCAACGCCTTCCTCGCCACCGCGGCCGCCATCGTCGGTGACACCGGCTGCGATGAAAGGGCCGCTTCATCGGAACGAGAAACAACAGCGGTGGTGGTGCGTGCGAGGAAGGAGGCGGGGGCATCGGGGTGGTGGTGGTGGCGGCGTGCCGCGAAGGTGGATATTCCGGCGATTTTCGCCGCCGCTGCCCTCATCGCTCCGCCGCCGCCCATCCTGATCTGAATTTCTTGGATTAGATTTGGTTTGGGTGAAATGAGGGGATGATATTATCTGAATGTGGTCATATGTATGCGTGCGTGCGTGGATTTGATGCCATTTGGGATCGTAAACCGATGTATGTGTACTGATAACTCAATTTTTTTTAATGATAATTTTCAGATTTTGCTTCGTTGCTAAGATAATTCGAGCATATGTGGAGTGATGTTACGGTGTTTAAGTAAAGTTATTTAATTTGGGAGCTTGAATTGTGATTGGTTTAGGAGAGTGTGTCATGGGGGAGTGTTCTCTTATTTATTTTTTTATGGAAGGTCAAAATATGATAAAATATTATTTTTTATAAAATAATCATAAAAAAATAAAATATTAAGTTATAAATTTCAATTCAAATTTTTTTTGATATGTTAAAAAAAATAATTATATTGACAAAAAATCAAAATAATCTGATAATTTTTTTTTGAAGGATACCTAACAATTTTTTTAATGGAGTACTTTTTTCTAATTTTTCATCTTTTTGGAAAAAAAAATGAGATTTAAAATTTTCCCCAATTGTTACACATAAGATAAAGATGGATTTATAAGATTTCTCAAACTTAGATCACACAAGTGTTTGAAAAACGGATGATATCTGACAATCGATTGATTATCGTTTTTCCTTCACTTTTTCTCGGCAAGATCAACATTCCACGGTTTATGGTGTAAGAATTCTTTTACATTGGGGTAATTCTGACTTTGGAGTGTTCGACTCATGCCAAACTTTGAGATTCAAAATTGAGACATTCCTATCTGCTCTCTTATTAGCTAAATCTCCCTAGGTAAATCCTCTAGGCCATGTCAGACCCTTTCGATTTTTGCCCCTTCTGACCAAAATGGTGGAGAACCCTGGCACAACATGGTATTCGTTAATGCTATTCCAATCACCCCTCTCCCTGCTTTTCCTGGAAAATTACAGCATGAAACTTAAAGGTCTAGTTACTGAATGCTGATAGTTATGCTTGAGATTCTGAAATGGAATTTGCCTTGAACCTTGTTTGGTATGTCCTGTAAGCAGTGGTATGCGAACAGAGAATATTGTGAGCCACAGTAAATGGCTCCACGGACGATTTCCCATTTTTGCAAATAAGATGTCCGAGGATGGAACACTTTCCAGAAGCTTGAACACCAGTATCATAACCTTGAAGCGCGAATCCATGAGGCTCGTTAAATGTGATCCAGTGCTTCACCCTATCTCCAAAGATCTTGAAGCATAATGCTGAAAGTCCTCTATAGGAATACATTGAACAAGACAACTGTTATCACTTCGCGATATGATGCTAAAAGAATCAAACATTTACATCTCAATGAAGAATTCTGTTATCACTTCGCGATATGATAGAATCAAACATTTACATTATTCGATTGCTCAACCATCCGCGTCGCTATCTTTGAGCATATGTGGGAAGTCCCAATGATAGAGTGTTACATACGGTTGAATTCCTGCAGATTGACAACAAAACAAGCATATATGTCGAGTAGATTTATCTGCATATCACGATTAACTATGAAAATGGGCACGAGTTTAAGTACCTTTGTCAAGCACAGCATTGATGCGATTATTGTAGTGTGATATTCCCTCTGGATTTGGATCTCCAGTTCCATATGTGAAGAATAAGGTAACTAACTTCTAAGTTACGTTTCAATTTATATATAGGACTGACATCAAATATGACAAAGACACAAGTTCTTACTAGGGAATATTCTAGACCATGATATCGAGAATCTGTAAGCATCCATTCATAGATCTTTCATCAAGTTTATGTCACCCTATAAGATATCTTAGTCAAAAGAAGACAAAAATGAAATGCAAGCATTAAGTTTTATGAAGATATATATGGTAAAAATTCGTGAGACTGTTGCAGCAGTGATCTCATTTTCTCCGTAATGAATGTGCTTTTTATAATAAGCTTGTGTGTCTGCTATAATTGGTTTATCATACGATTCATACCTTACATCGTCAAATCTTCTTGTACCCGCTATCTACTTTTTCTAACTTTATTCTTCTCCTTCTCCCCCTTTCTCCACTTTATGATTTTTTCTAACGGTAAAGGTTAAACGGCATAAAAAAGATAGTGTGTATAGAACACGTCAATAGAATCATTATTTATAGGTTGATTACAACGATCATATTCTTATATTCCAATATTCTAACATCCCTTCTCAAACTTAACGTGATTTCAAATTGAGTTTGGATAAAAATTTGTTTAAAAATTTAAAAAGAAAAAATAGAATGAAATCGTAAATTGTCTGGTTTGACCGTTTGACCCTCCTTCACCTGACTTCCCTCTTTCTTTCCCAAATTGGCTGGAAGCTTGGTGGCTGCTCCCAGAGATGGTGGTAGCTGGCTATTCACAACCTTCTTAGAAACCTCAACCAGCAGCTGAGACTGCCGATTCACCTCCTCCGCCGAAATCACAGGACTGAAATCCCTCTTATCCCTCGAGGTCGGCGTCTGTTCCTCATCCCGCCTCTCCGCCTCCTCCTTCGGCTCCGATCTCGCCCCTGGAGGAGGCTGAGGAACCGGAGCTTTCCGAATCGAAGAATCCTCCTCGGCGGCAACTACATCGCGATCGTGCTTCGAGGAAGGATAGCGGCGAAAGTTGGCCTTCGATGGGTTTGGTGGCCTGAGCATCGAGGCGCGGCTGGGGTGGTCGTTTTGCGACGACGGCGATCGTCGTGGATAGCTTGGTGGCTGTGGGTGCGACGCCACGACGGTGGAAGCGGAAGCTAGTGTGGTGGATGTGGTGGGGGATTAAACCCGGGATTTAACTCAAAAATTGATAGCTGAGGATTGAATCCAGAAATGGAGATTTAATCCATAATTTATGATGGGGATTTAATTCATAATTATTTGTTTTGATACCATGTTAAATGACATAGAAGGGATCATATATATAGAACACATCAATAAAATTATTAGATTAGTTTCCTATCTATATGATGATTACAATGATCATATTACAACGATCATATTTTTATATTCTAATAATAGAGAAATGAAAGTTTATCATTAAAAAACAATCTTTTGTTAGGTGTGAGTGATGTGAGATTCTATCCTAATCCCTTTTACTCAATGTTAAGCAAACCACATAGAATACATATAGATTCCACTCCACCATCAGTGGATGGAATTGTTTCAATCCAACAACAATGGGATGGTAGCAGATTCAAATCTAACACTCACACGACAATCTATATGAATTGAACTCATATCTCAATCCAAAAATCTCAGTCATGTCATTCTTTCATATCCCATTTGTATGAGGATGCAGTGACTTGAACCTTTGACATTCACCTTGAAACGATGATACTGATCAACGGCAACGTCGGCATTGCTGAAGTCCAGTATCCTCCCTACGACAACAACAATCATGACTCCATTTCATGACAATAAGCATACAATTGCAATAAGAAAAGGGTAAGTTCAAGTTACCAAATTCCCTTGTAAATGTGTCCCATATACTTGCTCCCATGTTTCCTTCATTTGCTGCGCCTTCAAACTTCAACACAAACAGCACACAGCTCACCAAAGTGCATGATTCAACAGATCATATATACAAACTGAAAGCAGAGCAAAAAGCTACCTGATAAGCAGAAGACACGGTTCCAAAGACGAGACCATAAGGGAAATCCTCTCTCCCGATGGCTCAGAGCGCACCAACAACAATCGAAGAAGCAACGAAGCAACCAGAATCTTGATCATGGCTAAGTCACCATAGGAGAACCTAGTGATGAACTTTAAAGGGCTGCATTGGGTTCAGTTTCATCAGAACCTTGAGTTTTATACTGAAGAAACCCGCGACAGCGACGGGTTGCTTTGATGCAAAGGATCAACTTGATGGATTAAGTGTTGAACAATACAACTCCAATCTCTCTTCTACTCTTTGTTTTTTTAAAGGTAATTTGGTTACTTCATCTAATAAGCTCATATGTTGTATTATGATGAGATTCGTTGTTTACATATATGTGATTAGAATTAGCCTATAAATAGGCTCATTATGTTGTCTAGTTTTATATGAAAACACAAGACAAGAAGCTAAGTAAGATGTTCTTGTAAGGTTCTTAGGATGTTCTAAATAAAAATATGATGTGATTTGTGAGCGTTGAACACAGTTAGGATATGTTTATTTTTAAAGTATATGGATTTATAATATTATATTTTTATAAAAAATTATATTTATCAATATATTTTGATTTCAACGATTTGATTTCTCAACGTTATGCTTGTACTTTGAGTGCACGTTTGGATTAAGATACCTGGGTTGAAGAGGAGAGTGACGATAGTGAAAGGGAAGAGGGAAGATTATTCACACCATTAATGGATAAAGACCCAAAATGAGAAGTTCATCATGAGGAGATTATCTCAATCTGCAGGAGTACTTGACAAAGAAAGACTAGGAGGAGAATGAAATACTCCCCAGTATTAGATAGGTGATGTGAATTGATGGAGGAAAAAAAAATCTTTAGTTTTTCGCAAAACTCTTTATTATCATAAACATAAAATATTTACGTATTTTTTCATATCGTTCACATGATTTTCGTATGATGAGATACAAAATCCGATACTAGTTATAGCTGAAAGATTATCGGCAAGGAAGATATGTGTTTGGTTGGACCAAAATAAAGAATGGATTGGAAAGTGAAATTAAGAGAGCAAAGAAAGATGTGCAAGGAACCAAAGAAATCGAGAAAGACTTGCCACCTAGTAGGCATTGGACTCAATACATGTCAAAGTTGCTAAAATTGATGACAAAAACACATCACATCAATGAGTCCCAGTCTTTCGAAAAAAATCATCCCAATGAATGTGTATCCGTTTGATTCCTATCAACAGTAACACCTAAACAAGAGCGACCATAGTGATCATTGATGGAAATGATACGTCCAATGAGAAGCTTTTTTATTGGAAATTTGGGATAACTTTGATATTAACTCTAAAGTTCATGATGACTCTTTTTCCGAAAAAGATGAGCCCTATTGATTTAATCATATTTGTGAGTGATTTAACTGTATTCGGTATTATTCTCGAAATACGGTTTTATCAGGTAGTGTTTGTTCTGACATGATCGTGCTTGCTCCAGAGAGGAAAATGCCTTTCTCTCGACACACGACCGTATGAGCCTAATATACGTCCTTTTTTTCTGTTTCAGACTTCGATATTGCATTATATTAGGTATATTCTTTCATAATTTTTATTATCAGTTTCGTAATGCACAACATTTAATCATATTAACCATATGCTTCAATCCACGACTCCTATCGCATTATAGGAATCCACTTATATACCGTGCATCACTTCATCTCATCTAAACGACCATACAAATTGATGCGAAATTAAGCATATGAACTATAGAAACCAGACAAAACTACATTCTACCACTTCAAAATTATATTTTCCCCATTTTACCCATGCCGACGTGACCCCGCCACCAAACCCCATAGGGACATTTCCGTCCATTACACAAACAAACTTCCCAAGTGTCCTCCTTTCACTACCCTCGAACATAAACCCATCCAATCAACTCCAAAACCCTAAAAATGGCGACGGCGATGAGAGCGGCGACGACGGCGGCGGCAGCGTCTCGCGGCCTGACGCGGCTATTTTCGAGCTTCTCATTCATTCCTCCGCCGCCGAAATCTCAGAAAACGCCGGAAATTCCACCCGCCGAGCCTAACCCGAGCCTCTTCGTCTCAGGCAAACGAATCGTTTCCCTTTTTTTCGTATCTATATTTGATTCTGTTTTTTCTAATCTCAATTCGTTGTTTGGATTTTGGATCAACTGTTGTATTGTTTCTGATGACGATAGTGGATTGAATAGTTGAGGTTTGGGGAAGGGGAAACGAGGGTTTAGGGTTTTGGAGATGTTTGTCGGTTTCGGATCGATTGGGGTTTTAGTGAGGGAATTTAAGATAAAATTTTCGGCATTGAGGTTCGAGTGGGGAGTTGAAGAGGTTAAAATTGTTGGATCTGATTGAATTTGGTTGAATTGTATGGGGAATGGGATAGGTATGGATGGCGAAATCGGACCTTGAAATGAAGATTCTGATTAGCTTGGAATCGAAATGGTGGTGATAGTTGTGTGATTATCGGTTTATATTAGGTTGTATGAAATTGCTGATTGGAATAGTGAAAATTAGAAACTGATGTTAAACAACCACCATCACCCAGGTATCCCGTCACGGACAGGGCTTGGGAAGATTAGAAACCGATATGAGTTAAAAATCAGAAATAACAATTGTTCTGAAATTGTGTCTTGAATGACACATCCATGGAAAATAAAATAAAAAGCACAACAAATCCCAGAGCAAGGTTGTGTCAGTGGTAAGCAATTATTCCCCCTAATCCATGTCATGTGATCAGCGGTTCGACAATCCTTGAGGACGTCGAAGTGATCTTTGTAAGTCATCCGAGGGAAATGAAAATGAAAAACATAAGCGAAGCTGGAACGTGGTTTTTCTGAACTGGGGCTAGAAGTTTGGATTTGATGTAGGATGTTTGAGCTCTGGAATCCATTGGTTTACTGATTGCTCAATCATGCTAGAATGTCTTGTTTCATGTCAGGAGAGAATATTGAGGGGTTTGTGTCATGTACTATGCTTGAGAGGGGAAAGGTTTTGATTTAGCACTTGGTTGTATTTCTAGGGATGAATCTCCATTTGAAATGCTGTAGTTGTAGCTGTAGAAAGTCTTAAGTAATTTCCTTCATATAGTCATGTTTCCCATAATTTCAACTTTGAAATGCTGTAGTTGTAGCTGTGTGTGCCTTGAGTTTTTTGGCTAACTAGCAAGGCTATGACCTAGTAAACCTATGAAAAATTGGGTCTAACGAGGGTGAGATTAAGTTTCACTGTAGTTACTTCCGAAGATGTTAACTCACTTCATCTCATAGGGCGGAATAATGTCAAACATTTCCCTTCTGTTGGATTAACTTTGAGCCAAACCATAAGTTTATAGTCATTATTGGTTCATATTATTTAAAGTTTTAACCCTTCAATATGAGCTTAGTCTTTCGTATTTCTTACAAATTCCAGGACTCAGCAAAAGGACTACTACTGATGGACTGCGGAAAGCCTTTGAAGCATTTGGTGAAGTGGTTGACGGTCTCTCTCTCCCTCTCTCTTGCCATAACCTTTCTATTGAAAGTCTCCTTTGGATTCCTTGTTTCTGATATCATGTTTGTTGCAGCAAAGGTGGTGACTGATCGTGTCTCTGGGTCCTCGAAAGGATTTGGGTTTGTTAGATATGTCACTACAGAACAGGCAGCCGCAGGAATACAAGGGATGGATGGAAAGGTGAGGACAGGTTTGGTATCGTTGTTGTTTTCTATTGTCTGTTTCACTGATTGATGAAACAAAAGTGTGTTTATGATTTCAGTTTTTTAAACGGATGAAACGAAATCAGAAAACGCAAAGCCGGAGAAAATGATTTGTTTCCTGTTTCATTTTAGTATAATATTCAATAGCCTTTTATATAAGAACATTTTATTTTATAATATGATTTTTGTTTTTATTGCTAGTTATTTGTTTTTATGATTGGTTTTGGTTTTCATAATTTTGAGGAATGATACCAAATAACCCTTGAGTTTTTATTGCTACATTCTCTGGTTGATTTGTTGGAAGGACGAGACTTCTAGGAACTGATTTAATTTTGTTGAATCATATTGGGGGACGAGATAAGCCATTTTCTACATGGATGTTCTATATATGGATGGTTGGTTGGTTTTTGCTTGAGTTCAGAATGCTTCCATGTCTAAAATTTTGTTAGATTTGTGTAATCCTAGTGATATAATCTTGGAATGCTTATATGTAGAAGAGTGTTGAGGAACAAAATTAGGAACTTGTGTAGACACTTACAAAGGATGATTTCCATCTTTAACTTCCTCCTCACTCAAAGGCCTTGTGTGAACGGAGCATTGTCGTGCCTCGTTCTCAACCCCAAACAAAGGGCAATAGGGTTTGAGCTAGAGATCTCCCATATGTTTGTTCTGTGATTTTCTGTCAGAAGTATAGATTGCAGAGTTGCAATATTGCAATCGATGTCATTTAAGGAGCTAATGATTTTGACAGAAATGCCAATCAGGTTTTTTTTAAGTTGCAGCTCTTTATGTTTTTTGAATAGAGGCACTTGTGGCCAGTACCATTGCCCTAGCTCATCTCTCTTCTTTTCCTGTGGTTGTGCAGTTCCTGGATGGTTGGGTTATATTCGCGGAGTATGCCAGACCTCGGGCTCCGCCCCTTTCCTCTCCAGATGGCAATAATCCTCCTTTTGGAAGCACTTATCCTTTTGCTCGAAGTCATTGACTTGTCATCATGAGTCGATCTCATCTGATTTTTGATCGGTTTATCCTGTGCAATCACAATTATTCATTTAGACTTAAGCTACCATTGTGCTGAGACTGATATTGTTGTACGGACATGTATGCTGCAGGATAACGACATCTATTGTGATTCGTGACTTCTTATTGTTTGCACACATTTAGTCTTGATCACACAGTACACACCTTGTTGCATTGCAATGCTTATAAATTGTAAGTTTTGTCTTTGAGAGCGCACTGTGGCCATTGCTAGACTTCAGGCTAACCTATGGTATTCTTCGACACTGCAATCGAACTGGTGTCTCTGGCTGGCCAGCTGGGATAACACCGGAATGTGCTGAGAGGAGTCTAGAAGGTACTTAGATTGGTCTATTTTGCATATTTTTTGGCATATTTTGAGCTTCGCTTGTGTCGTCTAGGTTATTTGCACTTGTGAGTCATCCTTCGTGGCTATTGGCACTATGGTGTAATGGAAGGTCCAGTTTTGTACTTCCAAATTAACCGTGTTTCTAGTTAGCATTATTTCATTTCGCTGGTTAAGGTAATGACATTTCTGGGGAACGCAACGAAGTACTCCTTTGGATTGGACATGGCCTTGAAGAGTTTACTGATGTTGTCTAAAAGAAAATGATTAAACGATCCTTAAATAAGACAATGTCATTTCATCAACTATTGTAAGTTGATGATACTTGAGTCAATCTTTTATCAAGGACGCTGTGAGCCTGCCTATCTGCTCCCTATTCTTTTATTTTCTCCTCGTTAATACTATCAAGTAGTTTCGGCATCGGATACAATTATGCAAATGAAATCTGATTGCAGATGAAAACAATAGTGAGGGCCTATTTCGAGGGATCGAAGTGGCGAGGAATATATGAAGGCTGCCTCAGTCAACTGTGGTTATCCAATGTTATCAGTTGCATCCTTGGTCGGAATGGGAGATAGAGTCACCCAGCGAGACTTCGACTGGATGCTCAGTGAACCAAAATGCCTCAAAGCTGTATCGGTTATTTGCAGGCTCATGGACGACATGGTGTCACACAAGGTAAGATAAAAGAGCTTTATTAGTAGTATTTAGTAACTATTCAGGATCAATTATAATCTGAAGATACGGAATTCGAAACTGCAGTTTGAGCAGCAAGGGGAGCATATACCCTCAGCAGTAGAATGCTACACGCGCCAGCACGGAGTCTCGGAGGAACAAGCATGCCAAGTATTCAAAGGACTCGTGGAAGACGCCTGGAAGGATTTGAATGAGGCGTTCCTTATGCCTACGCCGGCTTCAAAGAGCGTCTTAACGCGCTTGCTCAACCTTACCCGAGTCATGGAGGTGCTGTACAAGCATGAAGATACATACACACATTCTAATACGAGATTCAAGGACTACATTACCAACCTTCTCATCTATCCGGTCGAAATAAGATAGTAGTATTCAATAATGTAAACCAGCCGCATGCCTGAAGTCACTATGTATAATCTGCAAGAACGAAATACTGTAAGCCTTGATTTACAATGAAAGATATATGGCTGCTTATTAGATTATAAACTCACTGAATCTATGAATGCTCAGTCTCACATAGAAACAGCAGTACGTTTTAGTGTATAATGGATCCGTCGAGTATCTCCTACATGAATTAATAAGTATAAGAGAAAAAAACATTCACATTAGTTGTTTCGATATAAGAAAAGGCACGATACTTGGTGCATATCAATGTTCACTACAGTAACATTATGTTCAGGCATCCAGGTATCTAGCAATAAACAGAAAGGCCTAATTGTCTATATCAGTAACGTAATGCTCCTTCGTTTCTTCGAATTGAGAAAGTAAACTTGCTTGGATCTGCGAATAAGCAACTAGTCACATGTGTTCTCCGACATTATCGACTGTAAAGTGCACGTTCATCTTCCATCAATTGAGCAATACCAGAGTCCTGGCAAGTAGGAACAGAAGCAATGCATTCTTTGACAGAAGGATCCGGCAGATCTTCTGAGATTTCTTCTCGCAGAAAATTGAAGGGCAAATGCCATGATAATTACAAAAACGATGGCATGATGTCATCCATACCCCTCATATCGCTAGAGCAAAGGACCCAAGGGGAAGCTAAACTACATGCCAGGCGCCCGCGCTTCCATGCAGGAAATCGCCTAGTGCAAGAAGACTGTTTCTGTTTGTCATCTCCCTGTTGAACTTGCCTGGCCGAATCCTTGCGAATTTTTGGATGAAAATGACCAATGACCAAAACGAACTGACAAATCATCTTCTCCAAGCTCACAACCTAGCGAAAATTGAGATCGTAATCAACAGCCTGCTTGAACAAGAGAATGAATAGAACAATGTAGAATTCTCCGCCATGCGATTCGTAGAGGAAGTAGGGTGCCCCTTAGTTACTCTCAGCCTTGCAATCTGTTGTATGCGCTATGCAAAAGTCACTACAGCATGTTCAAACGTCCTTAACTGTGTGTAAGCGCAAGCTAATCATCATCCGAGCTAGACTCATCCATTCGCTGCTGAGCAATGGCTGGAAACAACCGCTGACGAAGATCAGGAGAAGGAGGCGGTCGTGGCGTCTCAATAGATGTCTCCCTAGACGGAGGCTGCCTTTCCTGTTTTCTACTTGGCCTCAACGGATTCTCTCTGACCTCTCTGCAGGCTTTGTCTAACATGATCAAGAAGTCCCTTACAACGACAAACAACCGTAACCCCTCCTCTTTACCGGCATTTCCGTGAAAGTAATCCACCGTGCTCTTGACAAGACCCATGATCCTTTTCTCTTCTTCCAACAGAAACATGGCGTCTCCTTCAGCGCTCTGCACGAAGCTTCTCAAGGCTTTGTGGAACCCACTTTCTTCTTCAACACTTTCCATTTCCTTGTCGAGGAAATTTCGAGTTTTTAGCGAGGAGTTCCCGAGTTTTGCAATTGTTCCTGTCAAGGTATCGGGGTCCAGACCAGCCGCCTTCTTGACATTTTCGAGCTGATTTCCCAAACTTGAAACCACTTGGAGGCCGAGGGTGCGGTAGCGCTCTTCAGAGTCATCATTGGTGTCCTCAAGTAAGTCCTCAGGTTTGATGCTAGAGAAACTCTGACTGTCTCTCAGCTCGCGATGAGCACGTATGCCTTCAGTACGGATGATTTCCTGCACAACAAAGTGCAAGAGTGTGGTCTTGCCATCGGTTCCTCTAACGTCTGATAATTTCAGTAGAGTATCCAGCTTGAATGCTTGTGCATCGCCTCGGAATGTTCCTACATTCATGCGGTTTCCTGTCTTTAAAACAGCTTCTAAGAGTTTTCGGAAAATCCGACTACTCCGGAGCTCCTTGCAAGCAACCTGTTTCACCAGATGAATCCACTAGGATGAGGTGTAGATAACCCTCAAAGCATCAGTACTAGAAGCCAATGGAGTCATTTTGGGTAAATTTAAGGAATGATGATCAGCTCATGGCCTCCCAACATACAAAATGACAGAAGACCGTATAAACAATGGGAACTCGAACTCAGTACCCAAAAGAAAAAAGAAACGCCTACCTCAAGAGTTGTAAAAGACTCTTTGATCATAGCAACATCTTCCTGGATAGTACTCATGAAGAAAAGTGCCTCCAATCGCTTAAAGGCGAAAGGTAAGTCAATCAGCATTTTCAGAAACCGTTCTGCAGGCCCAAGCTGAGTAATTTCACCGCTGAAAAGTTGTAGCTTTAATTCTTCGTCAGGTGTTGGAGCCATCTTCAGCAAATTCTCGAGGAGCTCTGGAGGAAGCTCTTTTCCTGAAAATCGCATGTTCATGCAATCAAATTTCAATAATGAATAATGAATCATACCGGCGAACACAGGATGAGAGGTAACCTTCATGGAGAGCATCACGGACTTCTTCATTTGTCACATTCAGTGCACGGAGCATGATAGCTAAGTTTTGCGCCTTCTTTGGATTAATGAGTTGAATGAACTGAGATGGTGTATCACGAGAAGAAGACTCTTTCTTCTGTTCCATTTTGCCTCTTTCATTATGGGTATACCCGAATAGCGTTTCTATCATCTCTTCATTGAACCTGCAAAATCCAAAGAACCAGTATGACACCAGCGATGCATGGTTAGTGGGAATGAACATGACCAACATACAGCAACTGGAGGCGAAACTCACTGGAAGGATCCCGATTTTATCTGATGCCACACCATTGAATGATCAGGATTGGCAAGAACCTTGTCCCAGAAGAACGGTTTCAGTTTGGCTTTTTGAGCATCACCATCATTATCTGAACTAGTGCCTGCCTTTGATATTGGCGGACGAGGTGGCTGAACACCAGGCTTTGGAGGTGGTGGTGCAGCAGGCCCAGGTTTCCTGAGAGGAGGCGGTGGAGGTGCCCTAGGTGCAGGAGGCGCCCCAGGTGGCGGACGGGGAACCACACTGCCAGGAGTTAGCTTCAGAAGCGGCAGCCCAACAGGAGGGGGAGGGGGAGGTGGCCTGGATGCAGGAGGGGGAGGGAGAGGACCTGTTCTACCAGGAGGTGGCCTCAAGGCTGCAGGAGGTTCTGGAGGCAAGGGTATTGCCCTCCCTGGAGGCGGCTTCAGAGGAAGCACTCCTGGTGGCGAAGGAATAACTCTTCCAGGTGGCGGCTTTAACGGTGGGTTAGGCACATTGGTGTTTTCGTACGAAGATAAGCTACCTGAATCTCTGGAGACTTTGGCGAAGTCATTTGCAGTAGGATTTACAGTATCATCGTCCAAGGAGAATTTGCTCCGTACAGATCCATCCCCTTTTTTCTGACTTGGATCAGTATCATATGATTGACTCCCAAACTTCTTAAACGAATTATCGACAACATAAGATTTCCCAGATGAACCTGAACAATCAAGTCCAGTTAACAATCTGCAGTTCATCAAAAGTGTACAAGTCCATTAGAACGAAATAAGGAATAGCAATTGTACCAGAGGAATCACTTAAACTTATGTGCAACAGGGGCCTGTCATCCTTGTACTCAGAACCAGAACCTTTTCCAAAAGTTTGACGGCAGCACATGAATAGCACAGCAGAAATAAAGAACGTCACAACAGCAGTTACAACAACTGCAGAGACAATGGTTACGTGATTATCATGATCCTTCGCCTGCCTTGACTTAGACTTAGAATCACGAGAGCCTGGAGGAGCAGGTGGCGCAGGAGGACTAGCTGGACGTTTGGAGCTAGGTGTATGTGTATGGCTTCCCCGTGAAGGTGATGTAGAAGGGGATTCTGCTGTTCTTTCCAGCAACTCATGTGCCAAGCTCCGCCTCAAATTGTTGGGCGTGTCTAACTTTGAAAATAATGATTCAAGATGTTCCAAGTACCAATTTGTAGAGCTGACTTCTTCCCCGGACACAGGGAGAACATCATGTTCTTCCCTCAGACAATCGAAAAGATCTCTGTCAGCTCCAAATGAATGCAGCACACTGAGGGCCTTCTTTATGTTCTTGTCAGCCAACGCCTGTTCTAGCGGGATGTCACCATCAATGATGCTAGATATATCTAGGGTATCAAAACCAAGGCCTTCATACACTTCCTTTAATTTGATCAACTCGAGCTTGCACTTTGCCCATGATGACTCTAGCTGCCATCATAGAACATTGTTAATCAGCAGGACAATGGTGAGAAGTATCTCATGTGAAAATTTACAGCCAGCGGATAGTAGCAACAGGTCCAGTCATATATCATTGTTGTCATCAGGAGATGATTAAGATCAAAATGTTTGTCATGATAATTGACACAGACCAAAGATAAAGACCACTCTCAATATAACAGGTAGTTGCTAAACCTAATCAAAATAAGAGGCAATTTGCATAAGGTCATAAATCTGCTTATCAAACTGGCATAGAGAAATTTCCATATTTATGATTTATCCCACTCTTGAAGATCCAAGATTACGTTTTCTTTACAGGAGGACACTAACTGGTATTCTGATCGCTCGAATAGGCTAGATTTTGGATATAAAGCAACTACTTATTAGTGTTCATAGGCTGATCACATAGGAAACCGAACAACCAACACATGGACAATACTTTAGTTTTGTGCAGCTTCAATAAATTCACGTCGTTAACATAATATCGTCAAAAGCAGGTTTACTACACAAGCCTACATTTCATCCTGCAAAAAGAACGAAGAAAACCTGAGCATTTTAAAACCATATTCATAATCCTCTCCTTGTTAAAAGCCAACTGAATACAAACACCGAGAATCCAGTTCAAGAACACCGCGCAGATCGACATACCGTGTTCTCATCTCTGTCATCTGCAGCCGAACTTCCTAGTCTTCTAGGGGACTGCTCCAACTCCCTCACCTCACCCAAAACCACTCCAAGGAATGAAATCAATACAAGCACAAGCAAAATGCAACTCCCCACCTTCATTGCACCCATTTCTACTTTTCATCAGCATTGAGAACAAAACAACTCCTTTTCATCAGATTACAAAACAAAATCTTGAACCTAAACACTCAAAACTAATAATCCTCCCACAGCTCAAAATACACCATAAACCTAATCTTCTCATCAATCTCACAGAAACCACCAAAATTGAAACACATGCAGAAAACCCAATTCAATTCAATCTCTATACTCCCAAAATCACCACAAACCCATTTGGATTCTCGAGAACCCAAGCTGACCCACAATCCAATTTCCCCACAAAAAACAAACCTTTCACCCAAAATTGAAGAAAAAACAAAAGCCTTAGCTTTGTTCATACAAAATGCCACATCAAACACCCCCAAATCCTCAAATTTCAAAGAACCCAATTGCAAAACCAATCCAATAAACCTCCTTTCCTCAAGGATACACCCCAAAATCTAATCAAATTCGTGGGTTTTTTTTTCTAGGGTTTGGATATCGATATTTTGACCAGATCTATGAGAAATCAGGAGGGGAGCTGTCAAGGTTTGACGATGCGTTGACGCAGAGTCGATGAGATGAATTTTGAAATGAGGACTTCTTGGACAGAGAGGAAACGGCTCTTGTTGGTTGGTGCATGGAAATGATGTAAGCGTTTCAAATTGAAGTGATTGGGACCGTTCAAGCATTGATTGCTTTTTGTCGGTAGCTGTTGAAAGAAGGTATTTGAAAAGAAGCATGAAGGAAAAATACTGGTTCTTTGGACATTCATCCGAAGTGAAGAACGTATCCAATCTATTATAATTTCATATCAAATGATTTTAATATCGGTTATATAATTATTATTTTAATATTTAATTATATTTTAAAATAAAATAGGATCAATTTAAATTTAATTATATGAATTATTTTAATTTAAACATAAGTAATTAGTCAATTTAATTATAACTATTTTATATATGATATCAAATTTAGAATGATTCTATTTGATATTAATTTCAACAAATGATTAAGACATTATGCATTGAAGTGCTATCGGAAAGAGTCCTGCGACCCTAACCTGTCCAGTATTTGTACCGAACTCTTGTAAGTATGAAGGGAGCAACAGAACTTAAAATCCAATCGGACCTTTTCCAAAATAAATAAAGAAATAAATATCAAGTTTAATATATTCTCTTCGTCCCATAATATAAATAATAATTATTTATTTAAATCGTTCTACAATATATATATAAAGAGAGAGAGGTATTTTTTAAAAAAAGAAATCTTCTTTCATAGTTGTTATGAAAAACCATATTTTCACTAAAAAATATTATTTTTTAAAAATTTCATAAAAAATCAACACACATAAACTTGTGTGTTAGGTTAATCGATTGTCAAGGGAGAAATAAAAATGATAAAAATGAATTTGTGATATGTCATTAACAAAATTAAATATGACAACGAGGATTCAACAATAGAAATATTGAGTTAATGATTTCTTAATTTTAAAAGAAAAAATAAATGATTATCAAAAGACAAAAAATTAATAATATAATTATTTTGATCTTCGGACCTCTGTTGTCACATTTTGTGGTATATAAGATATGCCACATATTCATCAAATACATTAGGAAAACATCATTTCATATAAATATATCAGTTTGGATCACATACTTCCTCAATATGTTATAAGAGACATAAATTAAAAACAAAAACTAAACTCCTATTATCGAATACTTCTTTCGTCCTATAATAAATACTCTTTTCGTCTCATAATATATACAATATTTTTTTTATGTTGTCCCAAAATAATTGTAACATTTTCTATTTTGATAAAAAAAATTATATAATATGAAATCATAATGTTGTATTACAATACACGCATCGTCTTTTTTCTCAATTGTTATATTTAACCCCACTATCACTATAAAAATATATATTTATCATCAAAATTCATTAAAATTTAAAATACAATAAGCTTTCGTATCGGATCAAACCATTACATGTAATTTCAAAAATAAATATTAAATATGTTTTTGATAAGTTTCGTTCTTATATTAAACAATGTTTGAATGTCCCGCAATCACAATCGAATGAAACTACATAGATTATATCACTACTAATGTTATAATCTATAACCAATGTTTCATGACAAATTTTATGTATAACAATGTTTAATCAGTATATGATGTTAGTCAAAATTTATCCGAGAAACATGCAAGTGTAACTGTTACGTTTAATGTTAGGACAAGGGAGCATTTGCATGTTACGACACATAGTCCATGTCTTTTTAAAAATTAAAAAAATGAAAAAGGAAAAGAAATTGGGTTAGTGAAATATCCTTCATAGTCGTCTTTTTTTTTAATTAAATATATTCTCTTCGTTCAAAATTACTTATAATTGTTTGACCATTAGTAAAGATTTATATGTTTGTTGAATTTATATGAATTTTTGATAAAAAATATATATTTATATGATGATAATATGATTTTTTTAATAGATAAGTGAAAAAATGATAAATATATTATAACTGAATATAATTGATTTAATTTTTTTAAATTAATTTTTTTTAAAAAAATTATAAATATTTTGATATAATTCAAATAAAAAAATATTATACATTATAAAACGAATGGAGTAATTTCTTAGTGTTGCATCACATTTATTAGCAACTCTACATTGATCATTACCTTGGTTACGTGAATTCACATTGCTGAATAATTAAAGTACTGCATTAAACTATAAAGTCCAGTTTTGACTCTTACTCATAATTGAATCCAGATAATTTTCTCTAATACATGCAATTCAAATTTCACACATTACCTTAAAAAAAAAAAAAACAAACAAACTCGCTACGACCCTTTTGTTCCCGTTTTCCCCCTCAATCAAATCCCTAATTTCTCTCCTCATCGCCGGCCTAATCACCTCGCCGGAGATCCACCGGCGACGATGTCATCGGAAACGGGCCACTCAATCTTCGACTGCGACGGTTTCATCGAGGATTTCAGCATCGGCGGCGATGCCCATTTCCACGACCCCAATTCCTTGTTCGATTGGGGGTTGCAGGGCTTGACCGGTCCCTCGAATGTCCGGTAATTTTGGTGTCATTGTGGGTTTGATTCATGAGTTTGGTGGTCGATTGGTTAGGGTTTGAGGGTGGGATTTTGGGTTCGGGTTGATATTGGGAATTTGGGGAATTTAGAGGATTTGGGTTTTGATGGTTGATAAAAACATGAACTTTCATGTATTTTTTTTTGTGTTATACACGATGCTTGTCACAGTCTCTTTAACTTTTTAACGTAAGCTTAAAGCTATACGTACTGAGAACGGTGTGAAAACAAAGCGAATCAACAAATTTATTAATCTAGATTAGGTGCACAGTATGGAGAGGGTACCTGGGTGCTATACAGTAGAACGGTTTGTTATGATGTCATCAGAGGAGTTAGGGTTGTGTCCTTATCATGATTTGTCTTATTTTAATAAAATCTTGATCTCAATTACAAAAAAAGAAAAAGAAAAAAAAGATTGACGGCTAGGGGGAAGGTTTCTTTATCACTATGCTAACCCTTATTGATGAAAAGAGTATGAAGGGAACTCTAAAATACAACAATGTTTTGTTGTGACTTCACAAGGATCATTCTGCCATAGGGAGGCTTTGCTTCATCATATCCATGCAGCCAACCTTTTATAACGGGATGGATTGGCATTTTTTTAGTTTTTTTCGGGTAGTTTTGTTATATGTTGCTAACTAATGGTTAGATCTGAACGTATTGTGTATTGTGGTTACTTTAATAGAATTGGTATGATTTTTGAGAGTTCTGACGATCAGGTGTTGTATGTTTCTGTGCTTATGTTCTTATGTTCTTAGTAGATGTCTCATCTAGGCATGGAGGAAGATTTGAAGCAGAAGGGTTGATAAGCTACGAGTTCTAGGATCATATAGGTAGTTGGAAACATTGCTAGAGGGTGATCATTCCTACATATAAGTATAGTTTTTGGATCTAAATGGCGATGCTTGTGGAGGTGTGTTTTTCTGCAGTTTAGGGGGAGGACTTAAAATTCATAGATAGCGAGTCTAGTACTACTCAAACAAACTGCAGTTCTTCAAAAAAAAAAATTAGATGCTGATTAATTAAATAAGGTGCTTTCAAATTCTCCTTATTGTTAAAATTTGAATCAGATGATCCCGTTGCTTTGTAGAAATGGTCTGTGACAAACCCGAAGATCTAAGTGTGTTGGTTCATATTTTGTCTGCTTTCAATGCACAGTTCTAGTGTCTACCGTCTAGATTTGTTAATCTTCTCCTGAAAATCTTTGCCTCCTTTGTTTATCACATATTGTCAGTACAAGAGATGGAGTGATATGTTTGTTGTTGCCTATAACCTGGATGCACTACGTAACTCTTATCATATCAATGAGCTGCAATTCATTGGGAACACAGTTAATGTTCTATTGCATTATATTTGTGGTTTTCTAGTGTTTATTGATCAATGCAAACGGAAACATCAATACCACTGGATCTATGTGGTTTCTCCTTGTCAGATTTTTGTCAGCTGCCTTGCTGTAGTTTGTTATGTGTCTTATACTCTCTTCGTCCCATAAAAAATACAACGTTACATCATCACTGCATTATTCAACACGTATTTTGAGGAGTTTCGTTATTCGTTTTAACGACATAAGAAAATTACGCCACTGGCTCAGGGTTGAAGTACATATCATACATTATCATTACTGTTTCATGATAATTTTGCGTAAAACGATGTTTGATTGTAGTTTAACAAACAACTTTATTGCTAATCTAAACTAACATTGTGTTTTTTACGGGGCGGATGTAGTACTTTTTTAGGGGTCCGTTTATGAAATCGAAAACTAAGTTCTATTTTAATTTCTAAAACATCTCAGTCTGCCAATGCATGTGTCACGTTTATGATGATCTTCATGATTCATGAGGGCATTTGGAAACAATCTTGTTCTTGCCCGCAACAAGGTCGAGGCTGCATAATTTTGTCCTTTGTAGATCATGTTCACAAAGGGAATACTTTGGTTCTCGCGGCGACGACGGCGGCGATTAATACATACTATAGAGAGAGTGATGAAGGATATTCCCATCTTTCTCGTCTTTATTTCCCCCCCTTTAAGACAACACTGCTAGAATTTGGTTATATATCCAATTAATGATGGCTATGCTCATTCAAATGATGTCGGCCAAGGCAAATGGATCTTTTATCTTTAAGTCTGTAATAATGTTCTCCCACAACTGAAATGCCATTAACTGGTTGGCTTGGCTCGGCCTTAACTTTTGCTGTCTAGCTTTTAAGGAAGTTCTTGAAGATCTATTGATGTATTTATTTATTTTTCATTTTTGTTGACTTTAGTATTTGAACTTGGTTTTTACTGCCTATGATAGTAACACGATCTTGTCTTTTCAGCTTGGAGTTAGATGTGACATGTGTAGATACAGTAGCCCAAAAAGAGAATGTCTCAAACAAGAGGTAAAAATTGTCATTTCAGGGCAAAGCTATATTTGCATATTTATAGTTATAATTTAGCTATGAATAGTGTAAAAATGTTAGAATATACATATAGCTCTCCAATGGTTTCATGCTAAATTTTATCATTTTATTTTTCCCTTCATTCTTTTCCTCTTTCTTTGTAAATTCTTCATTCCCTCCAAGATGATGATTGATGTGGCAAAATGGCAAAGCCATTTTCATTGCTAAATTTGGCAATGCAAATGACAAAAGCCAAATTATAGCAATGAAAATGAGCATCATTGGAGTCCACAATGGATAGGCAAATGCTATATTAAGGATTTAGCAACCCAAATGCCTAGTGCATTGGACTTGCTTTACTGTTCAAGTTTGTTGGATTTGAATACCGAGCGTGGTTAAGTTTCTTGAAACATGTTTTTTCTGTTTGGTGCATGGTTGTTCTGGGGCATTTTCTTCACAATTATACTTGTTGAGTAGGTCCCTAGGACCCTTGCTTTGGACTTGCTTTACTGTTCAAATTTGTTGGATTTGAATACCGAGCGTGGTTAAATTTCTTGAAACATGTTTTTTCTGTTTGGTGCATGGTTGTACTGGGGCATTTTCTTCACAATTATACTTGTTGAGTAGGTCCCTAGGACCCTTAGCTAGTGCTGAGTTTTCCTGACAGCTATTGCATGGTCAGAGTCAAATGATTCTGAAACATTGAAGTTGAACTAAGCTTGATGCCGTAAACAGCAGTTGCATGGATGTAATGGGATGTGGAACTTTTTGAAGGCAATAACTATCACGAACAAAATATTGATTATGCATTTCATTCTTGGCTTTGTCTATTTCATTTGCTTCCTTTTAGAGCGATTGGATGCTCTGAACTCTCATGCCCTGTCATCCCCTCTCAAGACAACGGAAGAACTTGGAGTGATGCAATTATTGCCCTTTTATCTTTTCTTGCAAATCATTAATTTTATACTTGATCCATTACCTGATGAAACCATGATTCACATCCTGTGTCAGGGGAAGATCTGAAGCATGTGGTCCTTCTAGCTCAAAAGCTCGCAGGGAGAAGTTGCGTCGGGATAAACTTAATGACAAGTATGGCTCTCTTTTGAGTTCTGCCGTCATTGTATCTCTAGCACTCGGTTTGAGTGACAGACTTGCTTCTTAGGTTTATGGAGTTGGCCACAATCCTTGAACCGGGAAGGCCTTCAAAGATGGACAAATCTGCCATTTTGCTTGATGCCATAAAGATAGTGACACAGTTACGAAGTGAAGCGCAGGAATTGAAGGACTCCAATTCAAGCCTGCAGGAGAAAATCAAAGAGTTGAAGGTCAATAACCTTTTCCTTTTTTGGTTTTTATCAACTCAATCAATCTGCCATTTGTTTGCTTATGATGACAAAGTCGTAGACCATGCTAATCTTATGTCAGTGTTTAATATATGAGGTAGCGAAAATAATATTTGTTACTCCCTCCGTCCCACTTATTTTGCAATGGCACATATTTCAAGATGTAATTTAGTACGATCAAATATTATTTAAAAAAAAAATGATTGTGAGACATCAATGATAGATTAAGCTATGAATTTTAATCCCAAGTCAATTTAAGATTTTTTTAATATCGTTAAGAATAAGAACAGAACACTCCAAAATATGTGTCGTTCCAAAAATTATGGGACGGAGGAAGCACTTGTTGGAGGCGTAATTTTTTTATTTTTTTTAAATCTTAAAGAAGTTCCTGAGGGTGATTTCTAGTTTGATGTTATTCTATTCCTTCTAAAGGTTGAGAAGACTGAGCTTCGAGATGAGAAGCAGAGGCTCAAGGCTGAGAAGGAGAGATTGGAGCTGCAGCTGAAGACCATGAACACCCAACCAGGATTCCTGCATCCTGCACCAGCTTTCCCACCTACCTTCTCCTCTCAAGTTCCGCCTGCTGCAGGGAAATTGGTCCCATTTGTTGGGTACCCGGGAGTTGCGATGTGGCAGTTCATGCCGTCTGCAGCCGTTGATACATCCCAGGATCACACGCTTCGCCCGCCTGTGGCATAATGGTGTTGGTCTAATGTTTTTGCTGGGGGTGTAGACTATGGTGCCGAAAATGGAATGTTTTGCATTGTCTATTGTTCTTTGACTCATAGTGTGTTAACTTATTTGTACCGATTGGATTCGATTGCGTCATAGAACAACGCTCTTTTTTCGTTTTTTTCTACTAAGTTTAATTGCTGCTTTAGGTAGTGACTTGTATATACTACTAGCCATTAGGCAATAAGTAATTAGTTTATACAATTTTCTTGAATATGCTTCCTTAGTTATATAGTGTGCTTTCTGCATATAGTAGGGTAATATATATCAGTTCTCACTCTTTGGAACAACAATATTTTCAAAGGAAAAGATTTACTCCGTCCGTTTCAAAATAATCGTAATATTTTGATCTGATATTTATATCGATGTAAAATTTGACACGCGTGTAACAACGATCAAACGTATTTTTTTTTTATAAATTTATCATTAAATATCAATGATTAAACATCAATGGTTGTGTAAATTACGTATTTCAATCTATTACGTGTTGCGGAACGGTCAGACGTGATTTGATATAAAAATGCGATTTGTATTCATATGTATAAAATAATATAAAATATCTATATATATTGTAATTATTATAGGACGGAGAGAATATTAATTTATAGCTATTTGAGATCTTTTTTTTTTTACAATGTCATTGAATATTATGATATTACCAGTAGCGTTTTCACCGATGGCAAAAAGAAAAAGACAACTACATTTTTTTAAAAAAAAATAATTATTGACGGCAGCAATTTTTTCAATAACCGACACTTAGAGAAATTTTTAAATGTCAGCTAACAATTGCCGGTCTCATACCTTTAGCATTAGTACATTGATACTAACATAAGCTCGCATACAAGTAAAGTATACAGATATCAAGCCAGAGTGACCAATAAAGAAGCCAAGCGACTAACCTCGTCCGACAATATCTCTCGTTTCTAAGTATGCAATCAGCAACCTCTATCAATTCACACTCACACCAACAATGGCTTCCAATCCCTTCAAGCTTCATTTCAACACATTCAGCCACAAACCCTCTTCACCATTTCTACACCCTAAGACCCCCATCAACTTTCAACCAATCTCAATCACACCCACATTTCCATTTTCCCCATTGTACCCTTAAAGCTCCGTTCTTTGACCATTTTCTCCTCACTCTCTTCCTCTTTTTCTTCATCATATCCAAGTCCTCCCACATCAAGGCAAGAAGCAATCCTCCAAGCCAATACATCCCTCTTATCCACTCTCAAGAAACCCCTCAATGACCCAAACCCAATTTTCAAGTCCAAGAGACAGAATAATCAGTCAAGGTATAGGGTTGAGATCCCAGTAGTGGACGAGTCGCCTGATTCGATAACCCGTGTAGCTCTCGAGGTGTTAGGGGACTTCCCGGTGAGGCGAAAAGGGTCTCAAGTTAGGATTTTGATGATTTGGGGTAACCCAATTTTGAGGGAAAAGGGGGTTGAGGCATTTGGGTCAGTTGTTTCGCTTGGTGGTTTTGAGCATGGTGAATTGGGGTCAGCTATGACCGTTAATAACAGATTTTTGAATCGGGTCGATTTGGTTGTGTTTTTCGCGTCAAATGTGTGAGGGTTGGCTGCAATGAAAAGGGTTGTTGAGAGTTTGGATTCAAAGGCTGTGGTGTTGTTTAACCCTTGTTGGGGATATGAAGATGAAAGTGATTTTGGTGAGAAAATGAGAGGTTTTGTTGGGTCATTTGATGTGGTTTAGGCATTCTTGGGTTTGGAGGTTAGAGGGATTTTCAGCGAAAGAAATGGGGTTATGTTCAAGTGTGTTAGAGATGGGTTTTGAGTGGTGAGAAATGAAGTGTCTTTGTTGAAGAAGAGGGTCAGTTGAAGACGATTTCGCGGTTTAAGTTGCACCCTTCGATTACTGAAGTCGAGTCTGTTCTGCATAATCTGATGGCGGCCAATTCGCCTATTACCAAGTTAATGAAGTTCTTTAGGGATTCGGTGTCGAATGTCACGGGAAAGAAGTGATCGGATATCCGTGGCTGCGGTTCTTGAAGGTGATCATCTATGGTTTGCCACTTCTTAAAACGAGCTCTTGTCATGATAATTCATGTTCTTTCATGATCTGTGATATATGTTGGTTTTGATCGTGAGCCAAATTGGAGGATATCTTAGTTCGACCGATGGCGTAGACAAAAATGGAATCATGATATCCTTCAATTTTTTAGTATTGAAGTTCAGATGATGAGATTGAGGAAAATGTTCATGTAATATCCCATTGACAGGAAACTTGAGAAATCTTATGTCTTTGCATAGTTACTCACAAACACTATCAATTTGTATCGCCTTTTTCCTATTCTATCCAACTTTTGTCAGATTCAGATGAAGTGAACATCGATTCCATATCAAGGTGTTCTTATTCATGCGCTGACCCAGATTTCTGTTCTTGACCGTGACTAAAATATGATGGGAGTGAAGGTCTGATATTCAGCCTTCAGAGATTCTGAAACAAACTCAACACCAACAAAAAAAGATTAATGACTAAAGCGCATATAAGGCTATACCTGGTTAAACGACTATAATTGACGATTAACAATTGTAGTATAAACGGATATGATTATAATAACTTCTAAACAATACGGTAATAAAGACCAATATGTACCCAACCTATCACTAAGTCAGGAAGATCAATATTCGATACACTTGAGACTTAAATTATTATTCATATCTTTCTTCCATTATAAAGGAAGCATTTAACTTGTATCGTGAATTTATGAAGAGATTGAATCTTTTTATATGTTGTCATCACATTTTCAAAGATATGATGAGGTTCATCATAATGGATAAATATTTAGTGAGAATATCATAATATTTAAGGAGTGTTTTAGTGTTTGTGTGAGAAGAAGTCTCCAAATAAAAAATATTTCATCTATTTTTTAAATAATTCAGAAAAGAAAAACTGTCTAGGACCCAAAGGTAACATTGTTATATTTAGACCAGTGCTTAGTATTGATATTTGATTATGCAGTTGGGATAGTACATGGTACGATGTTCATCAATCAACCACCTCTCCATCTTCCTTTGTTGGGCAATTCATATAAGAAACTTTAATTTTTTTTATTCAATATACTCAACTACATCCTATTTATATCTTATTACATCTATAAAAAAATACAATATATTATAATAAGATATTTACAATAATATTTTATATTTATATTATTCATTATTTCATATTTTACAGTTTTTACATAAATTTCAAACTTTTTTTCATCATCATATCATTACTTTTTCTCATTCACATCTATTTTTTTTAATTTTTTTTACAGATTCTCTGTTACAAAGGATTTAATGTGAATGTTTGTAGTATTGATATTTGATTGTGCAGTTGGGATAGTATATAGTACGATTTTCATCAATCAACCACCTCTCCACCTTTCTTTGTTGTGTCATTAGCGCGAATGCCGTCATTCTCGGTTGCGTCCGTCACTACTAGAATTCTGCAATGACCGAAGAATCGACTACTCTACATATCGTAATAGTCTAGGAAAGACGAGCATAGTCTTGGAAATCCGTAACAATTATCAGAGTAGAAGAATACGCATAGCCACAATGCATATCACCTTTCAGGAAATGTGGCGTAAAAATTTTGCACTAACGATTATTTCATATTTGTCAATTATTAAGAATTTGAGTATAATAATTTTTTTGGAATGTTCAGAGTATAACATTTTCCTTATCTCATAAAAATTATAACTCTTTTAAATTTGAAAAATTTTATTTATAAATGATCAAAAAAAATTTTATTTTATTTTATATCATATCAAAACATATCATTATTTTTTCTTGTTTTCTTTTTCTTTTTTCGTCCTCTCCCTCACAAAATCAGAACAAAGAAATTATATATATAATTTTGAGTAATATACAAGAAAGGTGATCACCTTTTAAAAAATGTGGCGTAAAAATCTTTCATTAATGATCATTAAACGAAAATACTATCGTTGAATAAGTTTGATTATTCATATTTGTCAATTATATAGAATTTGCGATGGATAGGCCAAATCTGTGTTGATAATCGATATGAAGTTTCGAATAATACTCTACACCGTTCATTTAAATTTACTTATTTTTGTAAAATAATCTAATAAATATTATCTTAAATTGAATTAAAATGACCTTAACAATAAAAATTTTAAATACAAAAAAATAAAAATTTTGGTGGGGTTCGTCTGGTGATAAAAACGACGACCATTGAGACATACAAAAGTTCCCTCAAGTATATTTTAAATCTGTTTCTTTTTATCTTTTTGAAAAAAACACTCTTTCTCTTCTTTTTTTTTTCTCTCCTTACGGATTCCAAAAAATATTATAGCATATCATGGTATCTTCCCCCACTTGTCCGCAACCCCTAACTAAATCCATCCCCACTTGACGCCGTCACTTAACGCCCACCAAACTCCATCACCAATAATTATCCACAACACTCTGATCTCATCCCATCCGTCACTCGACCCCACATCACACAATCTCTCCGATCTCCACCGTCCATCCCTCATCCTCACCCTATCATCCTACACCCCCGCACCGAATCAAATCCCATCAGCTCGAAATCTCCGTCTTTATTTATTGTGGGCCCCACACTCAAATATTTCTCCGAAAATTAGTAAAGCGACGAGAAAGGAAGCGGTGAGGGGAAGGAAAAGTAAGCGGTGTGGGTAAGGGACACGTAGCGTGGTGTGATTGGATTGGGTTGCGTGTAAGAGGGGTCGGGTTGGGTTATAAATTGAGGGGAAGGGATCGTGGGTTTCTTCATCATATTAAAGATTGATTCCGATCTCGATTTCTTTGATTAATTTCCAAACTCTGAAAGTTTCTCTACCGATTCTCGATCAAGGTATTAATCTGTCCTTGATTTTGGTGGTTTTGATTTCTGTTGTTGATTGTCGATTTAGATCTTTGAATTATGGTTTGGATGCAAGGGTTTTTCTATTGAAATCGATTTTGTATGTATCATCGATTTGATGTTCGATTACGGTGTTCGGATGTGTAGTTGTGGTTCGTGTTCAACGTATGTGAGTCAGATCTGGTTAATCAGGGGTCGGTTGATGAATTTTGTGTAGATCGGCGGTTATTTAATGAATTTTGGTGTTGATTGGAGGTTTGTTGATGAATTGTCGTTGGAGCTCCTGTTTGATTGTTGTTCTGTTGGCGAATTTTTCTTTGACTTGAGTTTTCTAATTTTTCTTTGATTTACGTTTTCTACATGATGTTCGGTTTGATCTATTTGTCTTTCGGTTTGCGTCAATGTTGCGATGAAAGACCTCAAAACGTGTCGTGGATCTGGAAGTTTATATACTGTAAAATCATCGATTACGGATTATTAATAGATCTTCCGAGTTGGATTATTACGGATTATTCGGTGTATAGATCCATGGTTTGGCTTTGAGAATTTACTTTCATCTAGCATCTGACTTATTTGAATCTTCTGTCCACAGATGCAGATCTTTGTGAAGACGCTCACCGGCAAGACGATCACCCTCGAGGTGGAGAGCTCTGACACCATCGACAACGTCAAGGCCAAGATCCAGGACAAGGAAGGCATTCCCCCGGACCAGCAGCGTCTGATCTTTGCCGGCAAGCAACTCGAGGACGGCCGCACTCTCGCTGACTACAACATCCAGAAGGAGTCCACCCTCCACCTCGTGCTCCGCCTCCGTGGTGGCATGCAGATTTTCGTCAAGACCCTCACGGGTAAGACGATCACCCTTGAGGTGGAGAGCTCGGACACCATCGACAATGTCAAGGCTAAGATCCAGGACAAGGAGGGAATCCCCCCAGACCAGCAGAGGCTCATCTTTGCCGGCAAGCAGCTCGAGGATGGCCGCACCCTCGCGGATTATAACATTCAGAAGGAGTCCACCCTGCACTTGGTGCTGCGTCTCCGTGGTGGGATGCAGATCTTTGTGAAGACTCTCACCGGCAAGACGATCACCCTTGAGGTCGAGAGCTCTGACACCATCGACAATGTCAAGGCGAAGATCCAGGACAAGGAGGGCATCCCACCAGACCAGCAGAGGCTGATCTTCGCCGGGAAACAGCTCGAGGATGGTCGCACCCTTGCGGATTACAACATCCAGAAGGAGTCGACCCTTCACTTGGTGTTGCGTCTCCGTGGGGGGATGCAGATCTTCGTGAAGACCCTCACGGGCAAGACCATCACCCTCGAGGTCGAGAGTTCGGACACCATCGACAACGTCAAGGCGAAGATCCAGGATAAGGAAGGGATCCCCCCAGACCAGCAGAGACTGATCTTCGCTGGGAAGCAGCTGGAGGATGGGCGCACATTGGCTGACTATAATATCCAGAAGGAATCCACCCTTCACCTTGTCCTCCGCCTCCGTGGTGGCGACTTCTAAGCCTGTTTGCGGTGTCTGCGGGTCTCTGCTGCTGTGATGCTCTATGGTTGCTGTGATGTTTGTTGTCTCGTTTGTTATCCTTTGTTTTTTGAGTCTTGTGTGTTTCGTTGTTACAATTGTGCTGAACTCGGGGCTGTGTCCCCTGCATTGTCGTTCGAATAAATAATCTGGTTGTTCGTGTGAATTCTGGTACCTTAGTTACCTTGTTTACAGTATCGATGTGTTCGATTCATCACAATCGCAATACTTGCGGATATCCTGTTACTGTGCTATAATGCGTTTACTGACTTTAAACGTTGGGAGAAACAGTAGGGAAGAACAGGTCGTTCACAGTTTTGACATGCTGAGTATTATAATTTCGTTCACAGTATTATAATTTTTATTTCACAGGAAAAAAAAAACAAAGCAAATTCAACCAGTCACAGATAATTTTACATCATCAGTGATGGAACAAGGCCTTGTAATACAACTTTTTAGTAACAAAAGTTACCAAAAAGAGAATAATAAACTAAAATGAGTGTGAAATCACCTGTATATTTTGACTAGATGGAGTGTAATCACACACAAAACAATGTCAAATTAGGTTTGATGAGATATGATTATTAACAATAAAATATCCTCCAATTAAATGGTATTTTTGTAATTAAAATTTACTTTATTTTTAATTAATATGCTTTTTTACTCTTAGTGAATATCAACCTTTATATTCTACTAATTGGTAATTAAAATTTACTTTATTTTTAATTAATATGCTTTTTTACTCTTAGTGAATATCAACCTTTATATTCTACTAATTGATTTTAATTACATAATCCGAACATGATAATAGTATCACACGAGGATTCCAATAAAACACTTACATTAGAATCTTCATATTTTTTATTATGTACTAATGTTATAATAAATTGATCTGTAAAATTAAAAAAATATTATAATTTTATCGAATTTTTTTATCTTAATAATAACTTTTACTTCTTTCATTTGTATAAATTAGAAAAAATTGATATGAAGTGAAAATTAGAAAAACTCTTTGATATGATGGTTTTTTTATTGTCCTTGTGTGCGTGGATGAATTGAGAGAAAAAGTAAGATAAATTATGAATATATATTAAGAAAAAAACTAATGATGATCACGATGATATGACATTAAGTGAGAATTTTTGAAACTTTTCATCTTATAAAAATTGATAAAAATAAAAATGTTATATCGGAATAGAATATGAAATTATTGTAATTTATATAGAATGATCAAATTTAATAATGTGTGATAGTTTATGTGAAACGAAAGGAATACAATTTGATATAAATTATAATAAATTTTTTATCATATCATTATATATTTATTTTTATAGAATATTTATTCCACATGATTTAATAGAGATTATATATAAGTGCTCTAAATATTTTTTTACTTCCCGTTTTTGCTCCAATTATCTTTTTAGAAACGTTGTGATAAATCCTCAGCCGTCGGATCACAATCCACCCCACCAACACCCCTTTTTAATCTCTCCCATCTCCCACTTTTCTCTCTCCATCAATCGATTCTCTTTGCCCCCTTTTTGCTTTGACTTCTCTGATCTAGGGTTTCCTCATCTTCCCTCCCCCCTTCGAATCAGGTATATTTCATCACAATTATCCTTCAATTCGATCTCTATTGTCGATGAAATCGCTTCAATTTCTGTTTTTGTGATTGTTAATCATTGATCTGCTGATTTCTTGATTGATTGCGGAGTTGTTGATTTGTAACCTAATTGAATCGATGTAATTTATGCGTCGCGTGCTGATCAAAATGATTGATTTGAATGCTAAAGACCAATTTTGATTTGCGTCGCGTCGCTTATGGAATTTTTGGCTACGATTTCGTGTATGGAATTTGAGTAGCAAGTTTATTTTTCTTTCTTGAGTTGAGATTTTTGGTTGTTGATTACTTCATGAGTTGTGATATTTGTTGTGATTGGTTGTTGAGATTGGCTGATGTGATTGTTGCCTAAGGCCGAGCGCTTCCCCCTGTAGTGAGGGGTGGCGTGGTATTCCACGAGAGAGGGTTTTCAATTCGTGGCGCTTAACTGCGATAGGCATATAATAAGATACCTAGAATCCTTGGCCGCTTTGCTGCTTGAGTTTTTGTAGCTTGAGCGAGGGGTTTCTCCTACATGCATCTTTGGTGCAATATGTAAAAATATTGCTTTGAGATTCTGTTTTAATGAAGATTAATTGACTATGCTTGCAATTTCGTTTTTGTTGTATGTTATATGTCTATTTTTGAATTCCCTAGAATTTTATGTGGTTGGGCCTGGGAAAAAAAAAATCATTCTAGAGCTATTCAGTTCCGGTTGTTTCCAATAATTCCTTTGGCAGTTACGAATATGGTACTGAATCTGTTGTGAATAATGACGGCTTTTCTTTAGAAGCACTTCTTTTTCCTGTAATGTGTTACTGAAATACAGACTGCAGAGTTGGTGTGAGACTTACTCTTATGTGTGTAGTCGTGAATTGGGTTGATCTGTTAAATTGTTTCATTTGCTTTTCTAAAATATAGACATGTCGTTATTGCAGTTCTTTGTAATTGCCTCACGGCTTTCAAAAAAAAAAAAAAAAATGTCGTTATTGCAGTTCTGAGCATTTAGATTCCAAGACAACTGCTGTTTGTTCTGAGTACTGCGAATATTCAAAAACAAAGTTTCATGTCTGAGCTTGACATCCAGATCCCCACAACTTTTGGTAAGCATTTCAATCTTCTTTTGCTGCATTTGACGTTATGATGCATTGAACTTTCTTGCTAGTGAGTGAGGAGGCATATTTTTCCACTTTCTTTCTGTCACTTAATTCACTTTCGTTGTGTTTCCAGATCCCTTTGCTGAGGCAAATGCTGAGGACTCAGGTGCTGGGCCAAAAGATTATGTGCACATTCGCATCCAGCAGAGGAACGGTAGAAAAAGCTTGACCACTGTGCAAGGGCTGAAGAAAGATTTTAGCTATTCTAAGATTTTGAAAGACCTTAAAAAGGAGTTCTGCTGCAATGGTACTGTTGTTCAAGACCCAGAACTAGGCCAGGTGAGCCTTGTTGGCATTGCATATTAGCGTCAGTATCTTATATGCTCTGATTTATACTTAAGATTATGCTCGTTCTTACACAGGTTATTCAGCTGCAAGGTGACCAGCGGAAGAACGTTGCTTCTTTCCTCGCCCAGGTATGAAACTATTTGCGGTTCTGATGTTTGAGTTACTTCATCGGATTAAGATGTTTGTGCTGGTTTTTTGATAGTTGTTTTGATTAGTCGATGCAAATTGCAATGCTTGTTTTGCCTATATGCTGCTAATAGACTGGTTCAAGTATGATCATTTTGCACGCATAGCAAAATGGTCTTTCTTTCTGTATCCTATGCATCCTGACCAATGGGAACACACGCCCCTTTCTTATGCAAATATCTTTCCCTCTTGTCTGACGTATGTTTGCTTGGAACAACAGGCGGGCATTGTGAAGAAGGACCAAATCAAGATACACGGTTTCTGAGCTCTGCTGAAGTTGTGGCGTGTGGACTGTTGGCTTGCAATTTCTGTTTCTGTTTCAAGTCGTGGAGTCTGGTGATTCTGTATTTTCGTTGCACTAAACATCTTAATGATCTTGTGTGAACTGCATTTCTTGTTGCTTTTGATTGTCTAGCTTGCTTGTCTTATGTTTGGAGAACCTTGGATTCCAAGTTGTCTACAACCGCCTTTATGTGGTATTGCGCAATGTTTGAGAAAATATGCATCTGTTCATTGCTCTAAATTTCTGTTATGGTTAGACTGGCTAGTTATCATTGTGCAGGAAGAAACTTTGGTCTTCGTCATACCCGACCAAGACCAAAGTTTGGCATTTAGTCGATATTCAAGTGTGCAACTTCATACACGAACCAACTTGTGGTCATGTTCTGGTTATGCATTTGGATCGACTGTTGAGTTCCTGTTCCTTGGACGTCATTCTGAACATCATATTTCCTACCTTCTTCAATGCGGAGATACAGGCAAGTGAATCAACGTCTACTTTCCAGTTAATCTTAAGCAGGCAACTTGTGAATGCTCAGAAATAAGAATATGATCACTCTTGCGAACTCGTTTTATGATCGGGAAAGGGTCGAGTGGAATCCATTGATTTTCTTCACTTGACATACTCGTCAAGGTATCAGGCGATTTCTCGATCGCTTGCATACCACAAGTTTTCACTGTGCTTATAGAATGTCTCCAATTAAGTGTTTCACAATATCCAAAAAAATATTAAAAAGATATGTATAATGGAATAAGCTAACCAACTAACAAGTTCTTTTAACCGTGATCATATATAGATCATATGGCAGTTACGAATTGTATTTAAAGATCTCTTAAAGAATTTCCAAGTCACTAGAAATATAGCAGAGAAGCCATCATACATTGGTTCTAAACAATAATGAGCAGAAGCTAGCGGCGTCTTCCCATTGCCATCAATCCATACGTACTTAAACGTACAATGTCGCGGGCAAAGTCATCTAGCAGCCACGTGCCCGAAGAACTGATCTTCGAGATCCTGTTGAGGCTTCCAGGAAGGTTTTTGATTCGATTCATCAACGTCTGCAAGCAATGGTCGTCTATGATCATGACTGATTCCTTTGCAGAAAGGCTACTGTCGTATGCTTCGGCTGCAAAAAACAAGGATATATACTACCTCTTGGCTCAGCAAAGATGGATATTCTCCCTCTGTTTCGCTCCTTTGTTTAGATGAACCTAAGAAAAAGAGAACGATTGAGCTCCCCCCCTCCCTGTAAGTACAAGTTTACGAAGTTCCACAACTCAGGCAACGGAGTTGTCTGCCTGGAAACACATCACAGTCCTGAAATGCATGATCTAGTGTTGTGGAACCCGATCACAATGGAGTTGAAGGCCATTGGATGCGAACGTCGTTATTACAGCTCTGTCTCTATGGGTTTTGATCCCGTAACCAAAGATTACAAGATAGTTGCTTATGTTTATCCTCCATATGGACCTTGTTTGCCCAATAACAGGCTTTGGAAACTATATTCTCTTCGTAATGGTTATTGGAGGACTATTGATGACCAAAGGGTCAATTCACCGGAAGGTCTGTTCTCACATAGTTCGACCGGAGGAAATATGATTACCTGGACTGCATACAACTTAGAAGGAGCAATTAAGAAGTGGAAGCTAATTTCCTTCGACGTTAGCAAGGAAACCTTCTTAATGACGGAAATGCCGATTGGTTTAAATTGTGCAATCAGCCGATATAAAGTGACGACGTTGACAAATAAACAAGGTTGTAGCATGTTTTAATATCCGGCAAACATTTTTCAATGTGGTCGTCCTTTCCTGCTTGATCTGTGGAATCTCGGGGAGTATGGGAATGCTGCGTGGTGGACAAAACTGTTATCATTGCGGGTTCGCATAAACCTAAACATGGAACGGAAATGAGCTGCTTTTTATGTATGAGAGCAAAAATCAAAGTGAGCTCGCTTCTTATGATCCCGGTAATAATAGAATAAAGTCTTTGGGAACATCAGAAACAAAAATATCAAATAAGGTTTTATTTCGTGAGAGTCTTATTTCAATCAAATGAAGATCCAAGCTACATGCGCTTCAAGTTGCTAGCTGAAGCGTCTTTCTTGACCTTGGAATGGGTAGGCCAATTCCTTACATTTCAAACGTAAGGACAATGTTATGAATTGATATCGAGAAGCAGCTTACGATTTGTAAAGTTCTGTTGAATGTTCATCTTTTTTGGACCAAACTGTCGCATAGCTGAACTATAATGCTCATGTGATTCGGTGAACCTGATTTATATATATATATATATATAGTTGAGGGACTTAAATTTGAAGGCACATTGGTCCATGCATTGCATTTTCGACTGTGGTTTGCTTCATGAATCATGCTTCTGTCAAATACAAATGGAATTGGATTGTCCTGTCGATGCCAAGAATTAAAGTTATAATTGCATATCTGTTTTGTTTAATTAGCCTTTCAATGTAATCTCCTCGGCTGGTCGAGCTGTTGCAGACTTACAAAGAAGCCGAGTACGTAGCTGTTATAACTGATGTTACAGGAAGAAATGCGTGTCTTTTAGAGGGCTAATTTCTGCAACGCTGAGACACAAGCAAGCGAACCAACATCAAATTTCTAATTCATCTTGGCAGACGAAGACTTGCTGCGAATGTTCTCAAATAAGAATCCGACAACTCTTAAAAACAAATGTTATACTTAGTTCATATATCTGTTATTTTCAAATATAAGTTCCCAATGTTAACAAACATATCATATCAGATGGTCAATTGTCATCCATCAACTTTATTCATGTAAAACCATAGTCAAAGAAACTTGCGATTTCTCTATCGGTAGCATGCTGCAAGTTTTTTTTTTTTCTTCTTAATTCTTGAAGAATGCTTGTTAATTTTTGATGAATACTTGTTAATGTTACACATCAGAAACCAAACACGTACTAAAATGATTTTTCAGAGGATAAGCCAAAAAAAAGAAAAAAAAAAAACCAGAGTTGCTTGCATATTATTCCGAACACCCAACTAGGTAACAAATTCTTTATCCAGAAATAATGTACGATCAGATATGGAGTGGAGCTTAATCTCTTTCGATGTTAGCAGCGAGAAGTTCTTAGTGACACAAATGCCTACTCGTGCAAAATGTGGGTGGCATCTTCAGGAATTTCAAGTGACAACTTTAACAACTAAACCGGGCTGCAACATGTTTAGTTGGCCAAGGGGCTGTCCATGTGATCTTCCTTGCACGATTCATCTGTGGAATCTCGGCCGAGTATGGTAACGCTGGGTCGTGGACCATGCTATTATCATTGAGACTTTCCCTTCAGCCAAACACGATGTGGTCTCCTTTGTTATGGAATCGAACCGGGCTGTTGTTTATTCAAAACTTGAAGGACTCATTTGATGAAGAGCTCGCTTACTATGATGTCAAAACTAATACAACAAGGCCTTTGAGAAAGTTGATAGCATATAGAATGGTGATGTTCCACAGGAGCTTTATTTCAATCGATTCAAAGTCCAGGAAGCATTTGTTCCAAGCTGCGTTATGAAGCTAGCTCGTTTCCTCTTTTTTCTTGACCTTGACGCAAGAATATGAAATGATCAGCTTGTCTCCCATTGCGTATTAGATTGACCTCTCAATTGGAGATTCAACTCTGCAGGGATAAAATGTGTAGCGTGTACTTCTGTTGTTTGAACTTGATCTCCAATTGAATTTATCACTCGATCTGTTGAGTTTCAAAAGCACATAATAATACTAAAAGGGAATGATTCATAGACAGCCAACTTCCTCTAGTCTTTTCAGCGGATGATTCACACATCCTATATAATGATTAGCAGATGGTCTGCTGTTAATATGAGCAGATCCTTGAATCTCTTCAGCGGAAGTTGGCTGGCTAACCAGCATTGGCTGTCGATCAACATGCAATCTCAAACTATATACTTTACTTTGTATCCTTCGAGTGAGTTTCAAATGATTCAATTGCAAGCTTGAGTTATCTGTGAAATAATAAGGTCGATAGCATTCTGAGCCTATGGTTTTTATCACCTTACCCTAGGGTTTCTTGGCCTTCATCTGCTTCTTTATTCTTTCATATGCTTCGTCTTGCTAATTCGTTCCTTAAAGCTATTCGACTCGAAAACATGTATTTTCTGGAAATCTCTTTCAAAATTTTATTGCAAGTCTAAGAGAAAAAAAAAAAAAAATCATAATGTGCATCTTATAAGCCTATTCATACACTGCTCGAATTGTAATATTTAGAAATTAATCAGGTTTAGTATAAACGACATCGCTTCTACTTCAAGGTATAAGGTTCCCAAGCTCAGGTTACTCAAAGTTGCTCACATCCTCACCGTCCAATGCGAGACATAGACAAATGATCTCATTGTCTAGCTAAGAAATCAAATTCATATCACAATATCCTCGCAAAATCATTCACAATCTTCTCTCCGTTATCAGCACCATAGTGAATATCAAGATCATAATGAATGGCAGCATGCTCATAAGTTGAGTGGATCGTGGGGCAGCACTCTTTGCCGGGATCGCTTGAGGAAGTGCACACTCTTCGCCATTGAAGAGGACCCTCTTAGGGAATCCATCCCCTCCTGGTATGTTCAATCCCCATGTCAGCTTCTTGGTGAAGGAGATCACTGATTGTTGCTTTCCTGGAACTCTTGGGTCGCTTGGTCGTGAGCCATTTGTCTCCGCTATCAAGTAGTTCAACCCAGGTAAACCCTGAAACACAATGGTAAGAAACATATCAGAATTCAATAGAAATTATTTGGCCTCTTTTCAGTTCATATATATATATATAGCTTCTTGTCATGTTTTTTCATAGATCTGATGCATATTTGTCTTGCTTTCATTAATCTGATGTGTTCGGTTTGAAACTGCTCATTCAAATGATATAGTCATCTACAAGAATACTAATGCGGGATAAGACGATTATTTTGATAGAATGTTGGAAGATATACTAGTTGGTACTTACTTGGAAGAAGATGGTGTTGTTCTGATCTGGGAGTTTGGTGCCATTGAAAGAGTAAACCTTCTCATACCCTTGGTGAGCTTTCCCCATTTGTATTGCTGTGAACCAGTCTTCAAATGAGAGATCGCCCCAGTTGAAGAGTGTGATCCTCGCTGTCCATCCGTTCTTGTAATCGGAGTCAACATGCCAGTTGATGCTGACTCCACAATTGTCAGGACATGGTAGCGGATCATACACCGGCATGTGCTTGATTCTAGCCCACGCCTTGGCCTTGGCAGTCCGATTATCAAATGGAACCAGCAATGCCTCCGCTGGAAGGAGCATAGCTGGAGCCTTGGCGCTACACTTGCGTTGCTCAGGATCACTGCAACCACATGCACATGTGTTGCACGGGATAACAGAGTCGTTGTAGTAGCCGGAGAAAGAGACACAGCACCTCGACTGCCTGTCCTTGGGCCTTGTTATGTTGCATACAATTTGCCAACTAGCTATGGCTAAGGTCTTGGAATTGAGCCCACTTGGGTCAGGGAACTCAGTCGGGTCAACCCGGACAGGGGCTCCACATTTGTACTGAGGGTTGAGGACGCCGTTGATCTTCCAGTTTTGGGGTGGGTAGAGAGCGGTACGATTCAAGTCCGGTGGAAGCTTAAAGACCTGTTACAAAGAACTGTGTTAAGATGTAAATAGCATTCTCGGCTCGTCTATCAATCAAAAACTTAAATGCCCAGAATGAACAAAATTTGAAGATCTTCCTAGGTTGTTATGCATTGTTTAGATTCTTGCCTGTAGCTGGAAAATAGACCTAGACTCGCTTTCGTTCATAGTTTTTGGCAGAATAGTCCCGTTCCTGCAGCAATATGGCAGCTTGCCGACCATGTCATCGTCCTTCTTCTCCCGTGGGAGATCGGAGATGCTAGGCTTTCTCTCGCAGTTATGAACCTTAGAAAAGTCGAAATCTTTGTAGTACTGCCCGGCCGCACCATATATGCAATCAGATGGATCTGTTTCGTTGGTGAAAGCGCCCCTCATGCTGTAAATAAACTCTCCTCTCATCCACTCCCAGGTGAGGTTCCAATGGTCAAGGCGCCCGAGTGGGTGATCGTTGTCAATGGTGACTTGTGCCTGGTAGTTGTTGCCGTAGGCTTGGAGGACGTCGTACATGATGTTGAGGTCACCATACTTGCGTTGGGCGAATTTAGTCGTCGTCTTCTTAGGCTTGAACTTCTTGTCTTTACGGCAACACATGTACATATTGGTCTCTGTTTCATCAAGAGAAAATATCATACAAAGATTGCGGTCGATTCCAGCACAAAAAGAAAGCAAAATAGGAGACTCCTGTGAAGCTTTGTGGTTATTTGCTGATTTATTTTCCATGCTTGTGCTCCTATGTATTCACTCTATTCCATTAGAGGTACTTACTGTGCTTGGTTGGTTTAGGACATTTGAACCCGTCGTTGACGAGCTTGATTGTCTTGGGCATTGGCGTCCCTGTCTTGAGTCCAAACTGAGTCCCTTTGAGGTTCACGGATGCTGTCATCTGAGTCATATCTCCAGCCGTCTCGATTGCTGTCTTGAGATCCGACTGTGGATACCCTCCTATGGTTGTCCCATTATTGCCAACCTGTGCTGGGAGCTCATCTCCGTCCACCAAAATCCCACCATCAACAGACACCAGGAGCTCACCATATTGGAACCCTACGAATACCTTCCATGATTTAAGTTCCGTGTTACCCATGTTCATCGCCTGCAGCTGCGATCTGAATGCCCATGATTGAGCCGACACATTCTTCACGTGAGGGTACGTCTTCTCTCGTGATATGAAACTATATGTTACATAGATTCCATCGCAGCTGTCGAGCTCCTTAGGAACCGAGGGTTCGTCCGAGCCAAAGTCCCCACCACCATTATCAGTTGATCCAAAGAACGAAGCCCCGTCCTTCTTGGGATCACCGAACTCGTCAAATTCCTGTCCTTCACATGAGATCATCCATGATGAAACCAATAGCAAGAACATCAAGAGCTGTGTTACGTCCCCCCATGGTATCTTCATACAAGAACTCGAGTTTTGTCTCATGGCGCCTCTTTTGTATTGATCTTCACTTTTTTGTTTTTGTTACTGTTATTATTTCTTTTCTTTGTTTTTGTGTTGACGATGAAGGAACAGGAAAAGGGAGAGAAGAGAAGAAGAGAGATCAAGTCGGGGTTGGTGCACCGGAGGACCGGAGGCACCTTACCGCTAAAGGGAAAAGTCGAAGATAGAGACGAATGAATAAAGGAGGGATCAGAGAAAGACAGAGGGGGAATGCAAGAGAAATCCCAAAATGGGAGGAGCTGAAAATGGCATTATTTTAGAAGAAACCTGTGGTTTTTATGATTTTTTTTTCTGTGGTTTCCTCTCATCCTCTTGTTTATTTCCTGTTTTTTAGGAGGCCTTTGTTTTACTGGGTTATATTGTTTCTGTTTCTGGTGTTGGGTAAAGAGACAATTGGAAAATTGCATGAGGTATCAAATGACAGTTATGTTAACAAACATATACAGGTGATTGTTGGGTTGTTTCGATCGAGGTGCTGGGTTGTTTGATCTCAATATGAGCCGAATTTCGCATCATAGTTTTGGGATATCCGTAGTAGTCGATATTAGAGGAGTGCTAACACTACAAATATTGAGAATCGGTTCAGTGTTCGATATATATGAGATTTCCAAATACCAGTAGTACTTTTACACTTTAGTTTCTTTGTCGACCTTGTTTATTTTTTAAAGGATGGTTTTCGCTGATATTCTGATCCTGTATGGTCTTATGGCTCGCCATTGCCTTAACAGGGAAATGGGGCATGCCAAGTTCCATCTCCTGAAGGCTGAAGCAATGGCATGCTTTTGAAGCCGGTGTGGAGGCTTGCTGCAGAATGATGCTGTATTGTCGAAACTAATCCATCAACATGAGCAATCACGTCGAGGTTTGTCCGTCTTGAAAGAACATGCTTCCTCTTAAGATGGTGCTTAGGAGAAGCTGCATCTGCACGAGCAGATCAGATTGCATCAACAGCTGGATTCAGAACCAGTGTCTGCAATACTGCTGGCTGCGTCGGAATTACTTCTGTGCTTGCTTGCATAGTCATCATATTGATATAATTAAAGTGATTCTGATCGCATTATGACGAACTATTCACTCCGTTTTTAAAGGAGAACAAGGATTCTCGTCGCTGACATCCGTTAACTGGGAGCATTAGACCTGGTTGATGATTGTCAGTGATTAGGTTGTAATGAAAGGAATGTGAAGATACTTAGGGAAACTTGCTTCGTAAGAACATTTTGACAGCTCTGTGTGCTCTGAGGATACATCGTTTTGATTCAAAGATTCATAAGGTTGTGAACTCAATTCCCTCTTAAATCAATCATCAGTATCTTCTTTTTTTCAAGGCAATTTAGCCGCAACACAAATGTATACCCAGTCAATCAGGTATCCTTCAACCAGAATAACATCATATTCTCTTCTTTCTTGCATATAGTTACATGTTATGGTACACTTGCAATACAATTTTTACGCTCTACATATCTTCCTTGGCTGCTGCACACAGCTGCCCAGAATCTCTTCTTCTGTCCAGCGTCACAATGCTGTCGCATCTCCACTGCTATTTCTTAGCCTGGGCCTGCAACAAGATTAATAAGATCACCCGGTGCCGAGAACTCCGTAATTCATGTCACTTGTAAGGATCACCCGAGTCAGCGTTCAAATCCGGTTTGTGGATGGACTCTCACGTGATAAAAATATGGGTAAACAATGCATCTAATCAGAAGATATTACCTTTAAATATTTCTTATGAAGCTTCAATGCACCAATGCAAGCTCTCTTGGCATCCATTCCATTTGTATCATTCAAAATCTATAAATCAACGAATCAACAATTAAAAAGTGAAGCAGATCAAACTTGTGCTGTGTGGATAAGATACACAAAGGAAACACCACAAGTGCAAATCTAATATGCGTAGACATAATACTAACCTTTATAACGTCATCTAGACCCCGAGCTTCAGTAAGTAGCTTGGAGCTCTTATCTTTGAGGACACTGGCAACAAGGAAAACAGAAATGGGGAGCGGGCCTTCCTGGTTCCCGCCACTCTTCATGTTTTCCCTCTCGTACTTACCGCATTGGCGTCTCGACTTGGGTTTTCCTCTCGAACCCTCAGCTTTATCACTACTTGCCTCAGTTTCTTCATACATAGCAAAAAGATCAGGGTCATACTCCAATGACCACATCATCTGTAATAAGTCCGGAGAAAAACTCAGTATTGAGAGTGGGGAAGAGTCGGAGCAGTTGGAGCTTGAAAAACCGTGAAGTTTCATACCTCCCAAAGGTAAAGTGAATCGCAAAAAGAGAACTCTCTACGGAACAAAACCATAAGCATGCGGAACGCAAACAAATAGTCACCGCCCCCAAGCTCCTCTGCAATCCAGGATTAAGAGCATCTTGTTAATTGAATCAACACACTATAAACAATAACAAGGGAGAGGAAAGTTTCTGACAGGATGCTACCATATACTACTGAATGACACCATCCAATAAAGAGCAATATTGAATCTTGTTCGGTGTAAACTTTATGGAACTTAGGGTTTTTGTCGGCTGGTGCCAATGCCGGTAATTGACTCAAAATCAACTTACATTGACGAACAAAGGAAAAAGATGTCTAAGACAAACTATCTAGGATAACACTTCTAGCAAATAATTTCAGGAAATATTCAATGATATCGAAAATAAAAGATGCCAGTCTTCACCTAAACGTTGATGAAGTTTTGGATCAGTAACTTGAGTAATTGCTGCTAGATTAGTTAGCTGTAACTCAACACCAACTGTGCTCCCGCTGCATCTGAAATTTCCTCGCTTCAAATACCAAATAAAAGACATGATGAGCAGTTTGATAAAACTGACAGATAACAAAGCGACATTGATGATTAACAAACAGGTTGCTCGAGGTCAAAGTAGTACAATGCATAATAACTCAAACAGAAACCTGCAAGCAGGTAGAATACAGCAGCATACCAATCTCCGCATTAGGCGTTCGAAGCACCAGAAAGAATCTGCCTCGTTATCAAGCAGGATAATCATGGGGGAGCACAGGTCACTCATTCCTGCAGGTTTTGGTAGGAATCCGAAAAGCATGAGCAAACTAACTTGACAGTTAACTCTGAAAAAAGAGACACCTAGCATAAATAAGAGATGCAAGGCAGGCAAGCTCACCTTGGCCATAACCAACATCTCCATCGAACCATGCATAAACAGCCAAGATATCCCAAAGTTTGGATAGATTTGCTTGCTTCTCGTAGAAGACTAATGTCCTGTCGGTCCGAACAACATCAAGTCCTGAAATCAGGCCAAAAATAGAACGTTATAGCATATAAACAGGTCTCATAATAGGTTACGGGGTGATGCACGTACTGAATCTGAATGGTATTAGACATCGGCTATTTTAATGTTATGTCTGCTACTAACCTATTTGATGCAGCGTGAGCTTCCACTGGATCTCTTTCTTGTTTGTTATTCTTTGTAGAGAACCATTGGAACCATTCATATTCACGGCACCTGTACCGTCGACAGGTTCACCAGTCCCCATATTTGTCTGTAAAAGCACCAGAGGATCTTGAATGGGCTCACCATCTTCTGTGATAATGGGTGCTGTAACAAATTTACCACTCCCGATAAGGGAAAACATCTCACGACATTCTTCCTTCAATTGAGCGTATCGCAACCTGTAAGCAAACATAGGATAACAAAACCCTGAACTTAATTATTACTTCAGGAGTCAGGACAAAGGCTCATGCTCGTTCAATCCATCTGACTGTCTATCCTATGTGCTGAGTATGATACATGGATTATGGGTAAAGATCATGAAGTACAGTACCTTCTCTTTTCCCGTAGTTGTTCACGTTCTTCAAATGAACTTTTCGGGTCATAACACCCAAGAAGAAACTCCCATACTTCACCTCTAATTGATGGATGGATCCCCTGAATACCGCAGCATGGTGCAAAATGAATTGTTAGTTTCTAATATGTTTTCTAAGACAGAATGGATGCGAGAATCAGTAAGTCGAATACTCAACCATATATGACATAGGCGATCCTTAGGAACCACATGTCAATGATTACTCCCATGCTAAGCGTGCTTGCTATCATAAGCATGGGATGATCTGACAAATTAAAAAGAAGCATATACTCTGCCCCACCCTAAGAAGCAACTTCAGAATAAAACCTGAGCTTACCCCACGCTGAATCCGACTCAGTGTCTTCCCAATATCCAGCTGCCCGTCCTGGGAAAATGCAGCATGCCATTTTCTTACACTCAATGTTTTACCAGCCTGCATTGTCATAATAGAAACATTACACCTACATGCTGCACTACGAATCAAAACAACATTCCGAAACTCCCCCATTATCATCCAACTTCGTCTAAGGACTAACGTAACCCTATTGCAGTTCTCCTAACACAGCACAATCGCTTAAGTCAACCAATACGCAGCCACGCACTTCAAAGCCGCCTTAGCCAACATGCTCAAAAGTCACATTACGTTTAACGAATCCATAACGATCAGCATTCGACAATCACCAACCCAGAAGCTACGAATCAACGACAAATAAAACACAAATACGAATCGCCTACACAAATTCAAAGTTCGACGAGAAAACCCACAAACAACAAACCTTGATCCTGAACTTGCTCTTTGGAGCATCATCAACGCATTCAGGTCTGATCTGATAATACGAATCGGCCGGCTGGCCGGGATCCCTCCACATCATCATCCTCAACTGCCCAAATCACCCAATCAAACCCAAATCACCCCAAAACTACCAAAATCACGAACCACCCAAAACCCTAATCCCCCAAAATCAAACCAATCGTCCCCAACACGCCCTGCACTGAAATCCCCTCAACCCACAATCCCAAAACACAAAATCAAGGGGACCCAGTTCAGGAAACGAAGGGGAAAACACAGAATCAACCAAAAAGATCCAATTTTTCTTTCAAATTCGAACTGGGTTTTCTGTTTTGAGAATTGGGTATTGATGATTATTGCCTCAACGACATGGGGAGATGTCGTAGAGGGATGAATCCATCGCAATCATCTCTGATTTTTCTTCTTCCAATTTTCTATTTTTCTGTATTTGCTAAAAATAATTCGACTCGAATTAGCTGGGATTTGAAGTCTTGGGATTGTGATGGAGGGAGGCGAGGGTGGCGGGTAATCGTCAAAGAGTGTATTGACTCCGTCATTTTAGGTGAAGAGGAACAAGTCAACGCACCATTGCCATGTCAAAATCTAATGATTCAATAATCATGGGCCGTTGTTAACACGGATCCAATCATAATGACATTAAATTTGGTTACTACTAAATAAAATCCGGAGTTTGAAATTTATTTTCTTTTCAGATAAATTAGAAAGTTTGATTTGATACGAATATTAAAAACTCATTAATTTTATATAATTTTATCTTAATGTTTTTGTGAGCGTAAAAGAGAAAATATGAATGGATGAAGAAAAAAACGTAATAAAAAAATGATGTAATTTAAAATAGAGAGATTTCAATATCATAAAGTTTTTTTATATAAAGAAGTAATAACTTATATGAGATATATATTTTTAATAATATATTGTAATTATCTGGGATGAAAAAAGTAGTTGATAGTAGAAAATAATTGATGTGAGAGGTTTATTCTTTTATGAAACTTTCGCATCTCAAATATGACGATTCAATATATATAATTGTAATAAATTGTTTATTCTCGATGTAGGTTTGGTAGTTTCGACGGAAGGTATGCTAAATCTTACTCCCTCCGTCTCATAATATTTACAGCCGTTTGATCTGATATAAGAATTTATGTGTGTGTAAAATTTTTGTAAAATTTGATGAAGAAAGAATATTTTTTATGGGTAGTAATGTTATTGTGAGAGAATGTAGTTGGTGTAATGTGATAAAATTTAATTGATGTGATTTTTTTAGATTAAATATTGATTAGAAGAGAAAAGATTACAAGTAAATTAAGACATCCTAAAAAAAATATTTCATGTATTATGGGACAGAGAAAGTATAAATTATAGGTTAAATTTCCTAAAGAAGTATTTTTGAAACATGTATGGTAATCAATATAACGAATAAGGTATGATGTATTGACTTATAATTTTCAGAGAAAATGTAAAAAGCAGTAGTTTCTTTTTCCCCAGATGTCATACTCATATCACCAATTTGATTCAATATGTACATTATTACAATCCCTCTCTTCAAATTACCAGGTCATGAAACCTCTCAAACCAAGGATGGATACATAATCATCAACTTTCATATGAACATGAAATCATCATGGAAAACCTCCTCATGAACTTCCACTAGGCAAGAACAAGCCTAATAAAAGAGACGAAAAAAGAGTTCCCACCAACGCAGCATAGCTCAACTTCGTCGAGCCAACACCATTCAGAGAAGGAGGAGGAGGAGAATGAACCGCCGAGGGAGCAGGAGATGGCGTAGGCTTGGTTGATGGCGAAGGAGGAGTTTTCTTGCTCCTATCTGCCAAGACGACCACCACCAGCTTCTCGTTCTTGAGGCAATTATCCTTGTCTCCGCTTATGAAGTAGTATGGTCCGGACTGGTTGAACGTGAACACAGTGTGACCATCGGTGTACTTCTCGATGTAGGACGATGTGTTGCAGTTGGTGTAGTCGTCCTTTGTTACTCGAAGCACTGAATCGCTGCTCGCCGAGTAAACAAACACTATTGCAAAGAGAGACCAATCAATTAAACAAGACAGATAAATGAGCATAGAATAAATGCTTACCAGTGAACACCATTATCAGCTAATATAGTTTCCAACGGAACATTGTTTTCAGGGACTTCGATTCTTTCAGAAGTTGAAGATTATGGTTGTATATCACAATGCAGCTCGCACATACGCAATTTATCTTGCATCTTCCCGATAATAACTCGTTGTTGGATAGCAACTTACATAAAGAGTCACCGTCTTGAAACCTCGAATTCTCTGCCCACTGATTGTAAACTGGACTGCCATCAGCCGGCACAGTCCAGCCGCTCTTGCCTCCAACTCTGAACTGGAATGCATAGCTTCCCTGAATCAGCAACATCATACTAAAGAACCCGAGAGCAGGTAAGGCATTAGCATTCATGAAGTTTGACCGTGCTGATCTTGTGTTTGTCATTGCCACGCGGAATGTACAAATCGAAGAAAAGTGAGGATATTTGCGTTAGATGTTGGAAGACGACGATAAGAATTAGTTGAGGATTAAGGGCTTTTATAGGACCGAAAAGCTGACTGTGGAAAGCTAAGAGCTGCGGGAAAGGATCTTTTCCTTTTGCTTTGCCTGATGGATTACATGCTTAGGCATCCTGATGATGATATGAGAAGCTTGGAATGTTTTTGAAATGGGCTTATGTTTTGATGGAAGGTTATGCTTTGCTTAACTTTCATCAAGAATTTTCATGCCTTGTTGATCATGTCATGTTGATGATTTAACATGATTTAGAGGCCATGATGGGTATGCAACGCCAAATCAAATCGATAATCGGCGTAATCTAGTGATTTGATACGCGCCTTATCTCGTTCGTGCATCAAAAACGCCATAAGTGAAGTATGATGCAAGTATATGCAAAATATTGTACAATTCATAATGGAGGTTAACTAAGCCGCAGGACATGGAAGCTATAAGCCTCGTTTGATGAATCCCTTGATCACCAGCACGTCACTCCGACAAAGCCATACACGAGCACTTTACATATTGCATTAGGATCACATCAAGCTCCATTGCGGAGATGATGAACAGATCTTCTTTTATCCCCCAAGTCCGAAGAAGCTTATGCAAATGACATGAATCTGTAGCCAACTAAGATGTGAATGTTGAACATAAGTTCTCATATCACGCACTCATACTAGCTACAAGATCCACGACCAAACAGTGATCTGCGGCACAGCCTTTTGGGCACTATTGAACAATGCTAAGACAATTTTTTGCTAACAATTGGACATCAGACGATAATATAACTCAAGATAGGAGACAGGCATGGATGCTTGATTCATGAATGCATTTTGTCATCAAGAAGATGAATAGAAAGCAAAAAGAATTCCCAAGTTCACTATCTTGTTTGCTTGTTGCTGTAACATGAAGAGCCGAAGCTAGCTAACAAGAACAAAATAAGGCTATGCCGATATACACTTTCCTATCAAAACTGTTTCCCTAGCTCAACCTTCTTCATCAAATTCATCGTATTGTGCAGCATCGAGTCCAAGATTCCTGCAACCTGAAAATAACATGGACACTCGTGAGGTTGGTTATTTCAGTACAGTGACAAAGAAGACTGCAAGGGAGGCAAGCTGATTCCAAGTCAATAGACAGAGAATCTTATAGATTGGGCCAAAGCAAACCGAACAGCTCCCAGCTGACGTCTCCGACAGATTTTGTTGATGTTACTAAATTTATCCATGAAGTCAGGCACATTCATCAGGATTTCCCTTGCTCAAACCAACTGAGCCAGCGCCGAAATGACGTCTTTAAGCAAACTAACTTGTCATTCACCCAGGCTCTCAGCCTAAAAATATTCTATATCTGCTATCTGCTTAAAAATTTCCCAATTTAATATTTATCATGGAAAACCTTAGTCAAAGTTTGTAACTGGGCTGCAGTTAAGTTGCTCTCTGCTCCTGGTAGTCAATCATACAAAGAAAGCAGAGCATGTGTGAGAAGAGAGAGTACACCATACCGTGAAAACACCTCCAATGATAGCACAAACATTGGTAATGAAGTGCGAAAAGGACTTGGGATTTTCTTTCACCAGAACCTGGTCAACAGAAGAGAAGGATAACTTATTGATTATTGCTAAAGTAATTTGCAATGCACGAAAAATAATTGATATATTAATAGGGAATTCTGATAGAGCCAAGAAAAACATGATGCGTTCAAATCAAATTGATGCAGATATATTATTTTAAGGTACAAGGGAGGTTTTGCCCCTGAGCAATTTGATGTTAGTAAATCAAATTTGCAATGGATACGGAATCTACCCTGGACATTTTAGACGAGCTTTCTGGTTCAAGGCATGAATAGAGCTCACCTGCATTGGAGAAGGCTCAAAGTGAAATTTCGCTGCAGGAATGTCAGGGCTCTGTAACAAGCTACTGTGTGCGGTATATTCATACTCCTCGACCAAGGTGTGCTCATGATTTGGACTTCCTGTCACCACTTCTGTTTTGACTACTTGAAGATAATGTTCTATCTGCACAGGTTGATCAATAAGAATGACATCCTAGTATAATTCAGCTGGTAAAAAAAAGAAAAAAAAGAAGGTGCCAATGACTGCTTATTAAAGATGGTTTTGCACTTATATAAATAAAATGCTAGCTTGTCATACTCTCCTAATCTGTATTTATATGGACATACAAGCATAAATTTTCAAACCCAGCAAAGTCGATAGGTGGCAGCCGATTTAAAAAAAATATAATAAGAAAGAAAAAAAAGAACACCCATGGTTTCATGCTGAAGATTTCTCTACACAGTGAAACTTAAAGAAACTTACAGTGACATTGGCTTCCGAATTTTCATGCTTTATAATATATGTCTTCCCATTCAACCTCTCATGACTTGCTCCAATGTAGGGAAGGATTCTCTTCACATCACTCATCACCCTTGGCGTAATTTTTTTGCCAAATGTAAGTTGGGAAATGAAATGAGATACGTTCATCGTTGACGCATCGAAAGAATGTGATGCAGAACGAGCAGTGACTAGAAGGTTGCCTGGAACCTGCAAAGATGAGTCAATGTGATCAATAATTTGGCACCTGTTATAGATTTAAGAGTACAGTGCAACAGAGGATAGTACTCGGGGAACCAAGTTAGATTCAGGGATGACAGGTAATTAAGGAATGCACAAAGACACATTCATCTTTATTTGTTCTTTATTTTTTCTCCATGAAGAGTACGAAGCTTCACCTTCTTGACCCGCACAAAGCCTTCAAGTCTACATCCTCCTGTCACAGGTGCAGGCCTCTTCGCATTTTTCGTTGCATTTTCTGACTTATCCTCCAAAGCCAGCCCATGACCGGTTAAAGGGATTGGTGCCACCAAGCCTTCCATGAACTGCAATGCAAAACCCTTAATGAGCAAACTCTCAGGCGCTTATACAAGAAATGGAAGCATGTCCAAAATAGACTACAATCATTTCCTAGATAGATGACGGGGCTTCTGGCTTGGAGCTTCGTCCAAACCAGTTTCAACACGACAATATTCACACCTTGACAAGACTATCAGTATCTCGATCTCCATAGTAAGATTCATGATCATGATGCCCATGGGTATCCCTGTTCAAGGAGCGGAAGGCAAGTTAAATGCAAATAAGAAACCTTCGGCTTCAGAGGATGTGGAGAAAACTATACCAACACCGAAGTTTGTCATAGAAGGCCCACAATATTATTTGTACCATACCATGAAATTACAATACCGTTTTATACCATGAAATATCACACGAAATCATATAGCTTATAAAACAGTTAAAAAGGAAAAGAAAACTACCTGATGTCGCTGCCTTTCCGGAAAATTCGAATAGATGGATATCCTTGGATGTGGTGGCTGAAAATTAAGCATTAGCACAGCAGAAGATCTCAACCAGTAGTCAAATGCAGACACGAAATCAAAAAGCTGGGGAATAAACAAGAAAGAGACAGAACACATCAGAATTACATTGTGGCATGAAGACCAGTAGAATCAGTCAATCACATCGAAAAAGTTATGAGAAGCCGAGAATAGGACCTTGGTTTACCCAATAAAGTATTTCACCCAGGATGAAGAGAACACAATTGTAGTTTATACCTTCTGCATAGATCAACTTCGATAGTGCAGTCTACTTTTCCCAAGAGGATACGGCCGTCAGTTTCTGGGTCATACCTGAAGAGTAAAGATACCATTATTCTAATCGGTGATGCAGGCTGCCACTGAAACGCTCAGTCAGAGCAACTGAGTACAATTGAATGAGGAAAAAAAAGGTAGAAGCATACTTCTCGCTCATAATTTTTGCTGCCTTTTCCCATGATGGTTTCTGTAACAAGAGTTTGAAGCACCAAAATCACGATTACAATGTATGTCATACAGGTGAGGTGAAATCCCACTCCATACAGCAGAAGTAAATCAAAGAAAATTTAGCAATTATTTCTAAAATTTGGGTCTTTAGATTATCATCAGTTAGATGAACAAGAAACAACCATCAATAAGTTGTTGCAGCACCAATTGACCAATGCAAAGCCAGTGGTCCAAATACAATGCTATCCTCATGCGTCCTAAGCAGAGATGGGGAGAACTAGATTTTGAAGTCTTAAAAACGACACCTAACACTTGTGAGGCAACTCAGGCATTAAAAGGGACACCTAAGAAATTGCAATTACTGCATCTGAAACTAACAAGAGTGCCCTTCAATGACTTTGACAACGAATAACAATAATTTACAAATGCATCAAGGAACAGGTTTGCTTGGCAAGAATCAATGCACAACTTAATGTGAATCTAATATCGACAATCTTCAGCTGTTCTCTATCCAACAAGTCTCTCACCTACAGGTTTTAGGTATGAAGAGTATCTGCCGTAGTTTGTAAAGGCACTGATGACATGATTGTCTGACCTTTCATCAAGCCTATAGGAGTAGCATGTAGAGTGAGATCAACCATCCAAAATACAAGAAGCATTCTTGCAGTGATGAATTTTCATCCTAGAAGCAAGTTGGCTATTCCTAAAACAGAACTAACATGCACCAAAATGAAAAGAATAACTCATGATAGGGTTTCATACTAAGAGTCAGACTAATTCTGAAAGGAAAAAGTAGACAGCTGAAATGAGATTGAAACAACGCCTCATCAACGGAAATCAAGCGTGTGATAAGGGAGTAAGAACAACCTAATTGGATACCCAACTCAATAGAAAATGAGATACTTACACAACTAGTCAAGCATGTGATAGTCATGGAAAAAAAATCATAATACTTAAAATGGACCATATCAAGGAGTAATTCTTTTCATGAAAAATCTTAAACCGAGTAATTCATCATAAACCTGTTGTCATTTTGTTCTTAAATATACAGAATCATTGGTAGGAGATGGCACAGCCACAACCACACGGCACTTGGATATGCTATTGTGGAAATATGAATACATGGACGACTCAAATTGAGGGGATTGAAGATAAGATAAAACTGTTGTGATCACTTAAGAAGAAATGGTACAAACAGATTTGAGTCCATCAAAAAATTAGTGCCATTAATAGGGCTTAACAAAAAACTTAAGCCAAAGCTTAAAAGGTAATGAGTAAGCGGTGCTCTATCACTTAATGCTTGCTTATCTATGTAAGCAAACAGGTGAGAATTGCCAAGAGGAAATGGTTTTCCTGTTTCGAAAGTGTAGTGCTTCAGATAAGGCTTTCTGCTTAAAACAAGCTGAGCAGCCACATCCTTATTAAAGAGTTCACTATTAGAAAGAATAATAATATTCCTTAATTCACCAGAACAAAGATACAGGATGTGTGCGAGACAGGTATACCAGTTTGTTACTCCACGGGCACCATGGAGCATAAAAGTTGACAACCAAAATCTCATGTCTGCAACAGACAATCACATTTGTCAATAGCATGAAAAGATTCAAAGAAGGCGGTAGGAAGATGGATTTATGTGGCAAAACAAAGAAGAAAAGGAAACAGTAGCTTGGAAAGGGGAAAGAAACGAATACAAAATTACAAACTACAAAGCAAACTTACTGATGTCCGACCCTATCAAAATTTCGAGGATTGAGCTCAACAGAGCCTTCCACATGTTCTTCATCACTGTCATCATCATGCTTGATAGAACCAGCAATTGGTCCCGAGTGGAATTCTGAGCCAGTTGGTCTTAAGTTTGAATCAATTGAAAACTTCTGTACTGTTTTTGTTATGTTTAGCCTGTGCTGTAAATGAAACATTAGATTATTAGTCTGAGCAGGAACGATTAATTAGCCACAAAATAGAAAACAAAACAAGGGAGAAGATCAGTAAAATTGTATTGAAGACAAATGTATCATAGAAAACTAACTAGCAGCCAGCCAAATAAGATCGATCAATTGTGACTCCCCATCATAAAATATATTCCTATTTGATAAATAACAGCAAGAATAGGTAGATAACATGGTTCTCCTCCCAGAAGATCATACAAGAATGAGGAAAGTAAGCCGTACACATTGGAATCAAAATCTCAGAGGATATCTGTATCATCTCCCTTGTTATCACTTTAGAAGTTAATACACATGAGAAGCATTCCCAATGAAGAGGAAGAATCTCAATGGCAAATGGGAAAGGAAATGATTTCTATTCTGTGAATACCAAAGACAAAGAGAACCCTAATCTTTACAGCAAACTAAACCTTGAAATATTTGCAAGAGTAGAAGAATTGTTGTGTGATGCAACAGAGTATCAGATGGTAGTACATACCGTTCCTAAGGCATCGCTCACATCAACTGATGCAAATTCGCATGAAAGTGCTGGAAAGCTGCAAAAATAAGTCATGAAAAGCCTCAAGCAACGAAAATAAAAGGACGGGCTAAACAATTATCACAGCATGTTGGAAAGCTGTCAGAACTCACAAGTAGCATAAATATATGAATCTAGGCAGAGTACCAGCTAAAGGGATTATCATTCATGAAATGTGTATAGCGAAGTATGCTCCATGATACTTGACATATAAAGGAGCGATGGAGTGAGAATTTTTAATGACTACCTAATATTGAACTCTATTCGCAAAAAATCTGCATCAGAACTTCTATCAACGACAATTGCTGTAGTGGTACTCACAGCCAAGTAATTGTTCAGTTCCTGCAAAAATATGAAATTCTAGGAAATCAATATAATGTTCCAAGACTGATAACAATGATCGTATTATATTCCAACAATTATATCTTCCAAGTAGCTCTTAGTTCGGCACATGCTCAATGAAAGAGATAATGAAGTGAAGAGGAACTCTCCGCAAAAGCAATGAAGTTGCTGATAACATATGAAGTGGTACAAAAGAGGGGAAAATCAACAAGACGAGGGGTAAAAGCCATACCATTCCAAACAAGAAGATCATGGACAAGGCTGCAATTATAGATAATCCTGCTCCTGAGAGGGATGCCTCTGTCAAATCTCTAGGAATTTTCCTGCACTCACATGAGAATGAAATGTGGGGACAAAACATAGCCAATGTATAAGTATAACCAACTAGCCACAAGGTATAACGAAACAGGAAACATTTATGAAACTGCCATAAGTCAAGAACAGAAGGCTACTTGAACAATCGTTATGAATTTGCTTAAATCACAAGCCATAATGCAAGACATTAGTCTTTTTTGCTTGTTTTCATTGATCTAATCTGGAAATAAACGTTTAGACCACAATATTCTGTTATTATTCAAATGAATTTTCTCTACTCGAATAGACATCTATTGACATTTGACGGGTAGGAGAGAAGGAGTTGCATCGAATGAGGAGAAAAGGAAACAAGGTAGTTTGAGATGGAATAGAAAACATTATATTTAGAATATAAGAGGAGCCATGACATGAATAACTTTGGATTCATGTAATGAGAAAGGGTATCAATTAACAACATTTTATAGCTGAATAGGATGCATGTTGTTCACTGTGTCATGAAAAATGTTCATGTTGCAGACCTAGATAACGATGACGACAGACATAATATACCTAAACTGATTCACCTTCAACAAGACTAATAGCGTGGAAGAAGATATCAACTAGCCCTATATCTAATCTACTCTTAACTCCCTTAGTCTCACTATCCTCTTTCCTTCCACTATCAAAAGATTGTCCCAGCGTCATTTGCTTCATATTTTCTTCCATAATATCTTCATCAAAATGGAGCTCCTCACCTAAAAACCACAACGAATCCTACATTCACAAACTATCAGAATCGCCCACACAATCATGTCACCATTCGCATTGGATCCATGAACTTCTCTCGAGTCTTATCAAACAACTTACAACACGAAACTCAAAATCGGTCAACTCCAAGCCCTACTCAACCCTCCCACCTCAACTCTCATCCAATGCAGAACCAACAACCTATCGATCCAACCAACACAACATCACAAACCACATAAATCACCAAAAACAAGATCAAGAACATCGAATCGGATAAAACCGATCCAAACTATCGACAACTCACATAATACTAAATCAATCACAACTTGAATTGCGAGTGTTTGTATATAAATATACCTATAGAAATCGACGGATTTGAGCTTGCTAGACGAGATCATGACTGAAACCGGAACAATTCCGACTCCGATCTAGCTATCGGCGCAGGGGTTGCGGGGCCCACGGAATCGCGGATGGGTCGGACCTGGATTCCGGCGATGAGAGATGCTTCTCTTGTGACTTGTGAGTGAGTTTTGGGTCCTTTGAAGAAATGAGATGATGGGTGACATGTGTGTTGGGTGTTGCATATGGTTTCTGTGTTAACTTGTTAGACGCGTGAGTAACGTGAATAGTTCAATCTATCAGGAAGACCTAAAACATGATCTGGACATAAAAGTAACACATCTTTTAACTCTTTCCTTTGAGTTTGATTTGGGAAAAAAAAATGAGATGTTGTTATGATCGAATGTTGGATTCTATATTAATAATGCAGTCATTAAATTATTTATTAATATAAGTGCTTGTCATACAAAATTTGTGAGTCCACTCGTCCTTCATGAGAACTTCCTTTAAGCAAAAGCTACTTGGTGCAAAATGAAAAGAGTATGATAAGTTTTTCAAGCCACTTTGTCACCATTTGATGTCACATTTGTCTTCCTAGTCCCTCAAAGTTTCATCTCACCAATAGTCACCATGACTGAACTACCATAATTTTGGGATTTTCTAAATGATGCACAATGAAATGCGACGAAGGAATGCAATCAATATTTATTTTTCTTAAAAAAGCAATGTTTGACAAGAATCATATGCAATGTTACTTACTCTTGTAAAACAACATTTTTTGTGATCGTTTGCACATTTTGAGCTAGCGTTTAGAAAAAAGAAAAAAAAACTATGATTTATAGCAAATAATCAAGATCAACTAGTTAGGATTCTTTGGATGAAGCCAAAGAATGGAGAATTTAATTTAAAGAGTGAGTGTGGGAAGGACAGTCTGATCTTTTTCATGTGGGATGGGTTGTAATTTCTTTAGTGATTAGCAATCTCAGGTTGTATTTTTTGTGGGTGATTAGTAATCCTCGTGTATCACCCCCTGATTCCATACCTCATCGCATATAGTTCTTTTCAGAATAAAACTAATTATGCTGGTACGAATCCTTGAGACATAACGGTTATGAGTATGAGACATTTCGCATAAGTCAATTATCCATTATCAATGAGACCTGGAACAAGAACTATAAGACATCGATCTAAAATTCAGACACATTGCTAGACAGAAATCGAGTCACTCACGACATTTGTACATATGAACCGACATCATCAATATAGTTCACAGGAGTATTACAATCGTTCGAAAGCATGATCCTGATCGTGCGTTTCCACACAGACCGAGCTAAGTATGTACAACCACCTAGACGTAACAACAAAACGGAAAACGATGGCGGACTAATACTTCAGGTAAGGCAATTCTTTCAATAGCAAAGACACAGGAACCAAGCAAAGCCCTTTTTTCCTCAGTTCTGTACACATACTGCTGTTATCTTTCTCAGCAAAATGCAAATTGTGATCACTTTCTGTTCTTGTTTGCCCTGATGCAACATCCCCTTTCTCTTCCTACAATAACACAAACTATCGTCATAACACTTGGTACATATAAAACCCCGCAAAGTCCCAAAAAGTATCAGCTTAAACAACATGGCGCAAGTTTCTGGTTGGAGTATTCAATTACCTTGAGACGATGGACAGGTGAGGTAGCGGTGTCGTCCAATTCATGATCAACATATTTTGACATGGCCTTTCTCTTCTTGGGCATGGAGATGCTCGACATCATTCTCTCAGAGTTTCTATCAGCACGTTTCTTTGTAGAGGCGACAATAGAAAAGCCCTTGTCGTTGGACGATGCGGCGGGTTCCTGTTCTTCTCGGGCCATGAAATCTTGGAAGTAGAGATCCCAGCTGCTGATCTGCTCGGTCTCAGAGGAGCAGGAAGTCATTGAGTCTTCCATGGTTCTTGGGAGTAATTCAAGATAATGAAATATAAAAACAAATGATATATGAAGAAGATAAACTTGAGGTCACTTAATATATATAGTGCAAACTTGATGATCAAGGACAAAAGGAAACTTATGAAAATAATGTGGAGACGTGTACTCTATAATTCAATGATTTGGACTGATAGCTACACTTTTCTCTGATTCGGCTGTTCCCTTCACAAGAAAAAAGGGGATTGTGTCTTTAAAATTCACCCCAAATTAGTCTAATTATAATATAAGTTTAATTACTTGGAGCACGTAATTCTATTAAATCCAAAAGGGATAATGACTACTGATATTGATAATTAAAACTAGTTTCATTTTCTTCTAGAAAAAGATCTGGTCTTTTGGTAAAATAAAATTCCAGATAAAGTAAATGATTATGACAAGTGAAGGATGAAGGAGAACAATAATCACATATTCGAATCTAAGTTTGGATAGCAAGAAGGCCACATACAATGGAAAGGTCTAGTCAAGTACTTAGTCTATTTAACTATTCCAACTAGCTAAATTGTAATTGCAAACCAAGAAATGCTGGTCTAGAAGTTGAGATTAAACCTGTCCGAGCTCACCTGGTTAATGAGACGATCTCGGGCAAAGTAACAAGTACTATACGTGAAAACCCGATCTAGAAGAAGAGTTTAGTCATGCTTTTCCAGGCAAAGAATGTAACAGTCTAGGAATTCAAACCTGATCACCATAGGCTAACTTGCAGCTCGTTTATGATGCTAATTTGCTGATCAATTACGAAAGGATTCCTGCATCGGGGCCATGGTTCATAACGATAAGGATTAGGCGCTGTATCAGGTAACGTGTCTCTTAATACGTAACATGTCCCGCGTAAGCCATCCCCTTAATTGGCATCATGCCTTCATAGATCTATCTTAGCAACTAATTCAACCAGACGAATAAATTTCTATCAAAAGATTATTTTGAGCAAGAATAATAAGGATATATAACCCACCACGTAGTACAAGAAATGTGTGGCATTTTTATTGGATGACGTATAAAAATACCATTTCCCATAATTGACAATTAATAATAATAAAAGGCCACCCAGGAATCAAATTGACCAAAATTAGGTATGGTAGGAGGCTAGTCTACTTGTGTAGCCATGGACTTTGTTAATCTTTTATGCAAAATTGCGATTTGGAATCTTTCTAGCAGAATCTGATTCTAGGGTGTGCAAGTAGCCAAGAGTTTCAACATGACAGATGATTGTGCTCGGGCAATTGCTATTTGGAGTCCAAGCAAAAAACGCAGGATCCTGTGTTTTCCTGAATGTGATCACTTGACCATTAAGATGATTACAACGCTTGAACCTAAGGTTCTGATCTATTAGTCATAATCATCACGTATTGAGGAGCTAACGAGCCATGCGGCCCGTCCCCAAGCCAGAAGCGTGGCCTATGCACCACACGATAGCTTGAATGACTTTATACATCACCTACCTACAAGGCTTTTCAAGGGCGCAATATTATAGTTTGATCATATAAAACATAATCCAAGCATGTGAGGGCCAACTATGACTAATTAATACTCACGCTAGCACATGCGCATCCTGCAAAATGATCACCCCAACCCATTGATGAAATAATCCTCACAAAATAACTGCATTTTTTCTTTTAAGACCAACTAACAGAATGACTCGGCTTGATATGTTTAGTGTACTTCAGGATCTGAATCCCGACCATCAATACAAAAGAAATCGAACTAATCGGGCTAACGTATTTAGGGAGAAGACATCCGAGCAAAGAACCAGGTAAACATGTAAGAGAAATTTCATGAAAGTCCTACCCACTCTAACAAACACTAAACTTGGCATACAGAGGAAGAAAGCTTTTACCATATGCTTGAAATCGTCTGCGGCAAATCTCAGGTTTCCACTAGACCGCAGAAAGGCACGGTGTTCTAACCAGAGTGCTTTTTAAATGCCCATCAAAAGACCCTGAGTTGAGACGCCAAGCTATGAAAGATGATACTAGACATCCGCAGATCAGAAATCTCTGCATGAGCACGATCATGGCAGATACATAGATTCCCTACTTGAGTGAAGAAGCTATTGCTCTGTAAATTAGGATCCTCAACACAATACAATATACCAACATCTTCACCAGATTTGAATGGGTAAGGTTAAATTTCCCATCTCGACCTCTTTTGCAAATTCATTCTTGTCTCCATCCATATCATCACACCAAGAGTCTGTATAGCTATTTAAACAGTTGAAATTAAGCTGCTTAAACAGTTGAAATTCAGCTATTTAAACAGTTGAAAAATGATGCTAACAAGCAAGAATGAATTTAGAAGTATCAAGGCAATAATCGAGTAACGACTAGTTGACGATCCCATATCTAGCACTACCATATTTAGGCATTCCGATGATAACAAAAAATCAGTATAATTATAGGGACTAGGGAGTAGTCTCTATTTATTAAAACAGTGTACTCGTCCAATAATTACACTGTTGAGACTACTTTTGTTGCTATCATTGGAGCACCTAAATATGGTACCGTTAGATATGTGATCGTCAACTGGCCGTTGCTCAATTCTTACCTGGATAGTTTTAATTTCATTCCGCTAACATCATTTTTCTATTTAAATAGCTAAATTTCAATTGTTTAAGTAGCTTAATTTCAACCGGTTAAATAGCTTTACTTCCAGTAACTATATATTGTATACAGACTGTTGATGTGAAATGCTTTAAGATGACAAATGATATGGATGGAGATAAGAATGGATTTTTAAAACAAATTGAGATGGAAAAATTAACCTTACTCATCCAAATCCTATAGTATAGTGTTGAGGATATGTGTGAGTAGGAAATTGAGATACACCAAATCTCTGGTCCGACGGAATTTTGGCTTAGCTGTGCTCATTGATAGCTGATTCAATCTCCCTGCCATAAAGAAAAGTAATCCTAGTCTCTCGATGTTCAAGACAATCTCTCCCTACCATAACAGAGAACTTTTCTAATAACTCAAAACTTTTCAAATAACTCAGTGTAATCTCTGCTGCAATGTTCTATTGAGATAATATATAACTACTGAGCGAAGTAGCTCGATAGGCCTTTTACCAATTATTCTAAAAAGAGTCAAGTACGTCGTGATCTCCTGGAACTAAACAATTTTTTTTACCGGAGCGATCCAAATTCATCAGATTACTTGGTCTAGCGGCGACATATTTGTGACTTTGCGCACTCTGCCAATTCCACTACTTACCCAGTTACCCTGCTGAGATTACACTGAATTTACATTTTTTTTATCCTTGGGAAGTCATCTTTTTCCCTTCAAACATGCTTTCTTCCTAGGAATCCATAACTTCTATGAACTTTATTCTACACAGCTATGGTTTTCTATAACCTTAACTCTTTTTTCTTAAAATATATGGACTCATTTACAATTTTCTTAAACCCCTCAGCCCTATAACTCATCACATATTTCCTACAGAATTGATGTGTTTCACACATTTAAGAAAATACTTGGGAGATGTTTGATAATGTTGTTCAAAACTGTAAAAATCAAAACCAACAACAAAAACTAGAAAACCAGTAGCGAAAATCGCAAATGCTTGAAACGATTTTTGGTAAAGCGAATCTTGAATATTCTACTAGGATGAAACATGAATCAAAATCCGAAAATCATTTTTCCTGGTTTTCTTCTACCTCCGTTTTATCCATTTGGAAAAACAGAAATTGGTACTCTTACAAACACTCTTTCGTTAGCCAGCTAAATTAAAACTAAAACAGCAAATATAATCGAAATCAAACAGACCCTCAGTTAACCGACTCGGCTCGATCCTAAATCCAATCCCGTTCCAAGTAAGCCAAACCACATTCTCATCCAAAAATCACCTAACCTATCCACCAATATAACTCCACAAATAAAAAACGGCCAAAATCGTCGTCTTCACAGGGTTAGGGTTTTAGCGAGTGACTCGCTAAAACCCTTGCAATATAATGAGGGACGAAAACTTAGTGACGATAAATGTCGATGCCGTGAAAAATGGAAGGGAAGAATCAGGAGAGTGAAGGCGGCTGACGGTACCTCGCAGCCTGCCGGTGAAGACGTCGCCGGAGACGGCGGATTTCAAAGTTGCGATTGAAAACACGAAGGCCCCACAAATTTCTCAAATTTGATCAGGGCTTTCCATGCAAGAATAAGTGACAGGTCTCCGGATAACATCCAGTATTGTATCATGTAGTGGTGTCATATCGATAGCGCGTATTTGACAGTGATTATATGGTTTTTTTTTTCTTTGATAAGTGCCATAGTTTCACGTTACTCTGACCAAAATGTACATCTTAAAAACCCAACAATAACTTGCTAAAAAAATTTCAAATTTTACAACATATCTCTATGCATACTAAGCAAATAAAGATCTTTCAATCTTGATTATTTAATTTTTCATCCGACGATTATGATCAAATATTAATAAAGTAAAAATAAATAAAATTATTTATAATCAAATTAGAAAAAAAAAGATTGATTCATTAAAATCTATTGGTTTATATATGTATTTTTTGATTAAATTTTAAAATATAAAGAATTAATTCAAATATTTATCAACTCTATAAATACTATTAAATATTAATTTTATCAATCAATATATATGAACAAAGAGATAATAATATTTCACTTGTAAAATCTTTAACAAAAAAAAAATTCATATCTGATAAATTTATCACTTCTATATTAGTTATAAAAGATATCATATCTCTTTCTTCTATTTTACAAACAAAACTTTTTTTATCACATTTATCCCGTACATTATTGCAATGGTTATCAAAATCATTTTGGCCTTTACATACTCCCTTTGACACGTAGAAACAAAACATTCTAAGCGACGTAATCTAGACGTAATTTTTTTAAATCAATTTTTATTGTTTAATTGTTTGGCAATTATCAAGGACACAACTTATTTTTTCATGAGATGAAAAAATACTATATTAATAACAACAAACCACTAATGCTACAAACAATCATAATTGTTAAGGCTTTTTGAGGTTCAAGATAATTTCGTATAAATACTAATAGAAAAAATATAAAATAGCAGTAAGATTCATGCAAGTTATGAAAAAAAAATTAATGCAAGATATCTATATGTAATACTACATAATTAGTTATCTTTTTCAACATAAAATCTTCTCTAGACAAAATGTCTATAAAGAAAAAACTATATAATATTAACATTATGTGTTGTTAGGAATTAATAAATGATAGTGATTAAATGAGTAAAAAATTTTAAAAACAAAAATAATTTAAAATAAGAATTTTTATTATTGTATGTATATGTTGTTAAAACATATAAATCTTTCTGTATCTATAATATGTGATTGATGTAGTTATAATTAACTATCTTTTGTAGCAAAAATTGATATAATAGTCATCTTTATTCACAATTTTTTAGTATAGAAAAATCAAATTGTTATAAATCTTTACAAGAAGTATTTTATCTTCTTGATAAAAAAAAGTGCAGTATTTTATCTTTAGATTATTATAAATGAGGTGTTTCATCGCATTCATGTGTTCTGTAACATCCTGAACGTTTTTTCTTCCTGATTAAACGCAAATTTTTCATCAAATTCACAGTTTCCCATCACAAATCACCTCAAAATCTCAACACCCTCTCACGTGAAAATCCTCCAGTCAAAGTTCATACCCATAAAACCCGTGAAAACCCCCAAAAGTTTAACCTGTTATTATTCACCATTTTGCACATTTCGAAGTCAAGTTTTTTATAATTTGAAACGTTTTTGAGAGAATGTTTTGATTTTGATTTTGATTTTGATCTTGAAACAGCAAGATGATTACAACATTGAAGCAACCCACCTTGTATTTTGCCAAATCTGATGTTCTGAGCCAAAAATTTCACATACCGAGATCGAATTTCTCTTTCTTTCCCCAGAAATTCTGTTCAAAACCCTGTTTTTCATCAGGAAAACACAGTTTTTCTGTCGAAAACCCCAATTTTTCAATTGAAAAACCCTTGTGTGTATCATCCAATATCAAGGGTTTAGGGTTTATTGATGGTGGGCTGAAGGAGAGGAAGTCATTGATAAAACGTGAGGCATATGAGGCAGATGGGTCATCTGGGTTGGATGGTGATGCTACATTGGAGGCTGCAAAGAAGGTCAAGATTGGGATATATTTTTTGACTTGGTGGGCTTTGAATGTTGTGTTCAATATCTATAACAAGAAGGTTCTGAATGCCTTTCCGTATCCTTGGTTGACGTCGACCTTGTCCCTCGGCGTTGGGTCTTTGATCATGTTGGCTTCGTGGGCGACGAGGATCGCTGAGCCCCCGAATATTGATCTTGAGTTCTGGAAGGTTCTTTTCCCTGTAAGTGTTTTGAGCATTGGAAGCAATTAGAATGATTACGGTTTGATTATGCTTTTGCTTATAGATGCTGGTTTTTGAACGAATTAGAGTGCCATTGGTCATCAAATAATTGATTAGTGTTATTTGATCAGGAATCACGATTCTGTTTATTTGCATTTTAGTAGGGACTTTAGGTTCTTCATATGCATTGTCAGGACGATTTTCACCCGGTTGTGATGTTTTTATGTTTATATGATCTGTAGGTTGCTGTTGCACACTCAATTGGGCATGTTGCAGCAACTGTAAGTATGTCAAAGGTGGCGGTATCCTTTACACATATAATCAAGAGCGGTGAACCAGCTTTCAGTGTGTTGGTTTCAAGGTTTCTGTTGGGCGAGTCGTTTTCAGCCGGAGTATATTGGTCACTTCTTCCTATCATTGGAGGTTGTGGACTTGCGGCGATCACAGAGCTAAACTTCAACATGATCGGTAAGAGAAAACAAAGAGCTTGATTTGAAATTCGATCATCGTCGGGGCTTGATGTAATTCAGCTCGTGTTTCTTCGTGGGTCCTGGTGCCAGTGCCTAACATGGTGGTTGCTGTCTCTTTCAGGTTTCATGGGAGCTATGATATCAAATCTGGCATTTGTTTTCCGCAACATATTCTCGAAGAAGGGAATGAAAGGAAAATCTGTCAGCGGCATGAACTACTACGCTTGCCTCTCGATGCTGTCTTTCCTGATTCTCATGCCTTTTGCACTTGCAGTTGAGGGTCCTCAGATGTGGGCGGCAGGGTGGCATAGGGCCCTTTCCGAGATCGGACCCAGCATTGTTTGGTAATCACATGAATTGCATTGCATCGGTGCAACTCGTTTGCCTTTCATGTTCACAAATGGAGGGAATGATGTCATTAAATTCATATGGCTTTGCTAGGTCTAAGTCTGAATGCATTTTAGATCAGAAGTTTCAAGACTTTAGCCAATTTTGAGTATTCTAACATGGTTCAATCTCCGTGGAAGGTGGGTGGCAGCACAAAGCGTGTTCTATCACCTCTACAACCAAGTATCATACATGTCGTTGGATGAAATCTCACCTTTGACATTTAGCATTGGAAACACCATGAAGCGTATATCTGTGATAGTCTCCTCCATCATCATGTTCCAGACTCCTGTCCAACCAGTCAATGCACTTGGAACTGCCATTGCCGTCCTTGGAACCTTCTTATACTCCCAGGTAACATCCCTTTTGTCATGAATTTCATCCACTATATCTGCCCTTATTCAATCTAGGATTAAAGGATTGTTCTATTTGATCACCTACCTTATTTCTTAAATGGCTTATTTTCCATGATGCATATTGTTCCATTTAAAACATTCCTATGAACAGGAGCGTAGAAGAGTCATGGCTCATGAATAGCCATATATGGTATAAGTTCTGTAATGCGACTATAATCATAATCTCAGGTTTCGATTATAACTTTACTGGTTGTTGTCTCCCAATGCTTTGACTCTGCTGATAGTTACCGGATTTCCCCGGAAACACATTTCGTGTTTAAGCGCGTGGCTGAAACATACCACATTGATGTGATCTATAGCAGCCTGATTGATACTGAATTTTGCATTGATGTGATCTTGCAGGCAAAGAAGTGAGGTAGTTCATCAACAGATAGATTCTTAACAGCTCAGAAAAAGGTAGAGACAAGTAGAAACTAACGCCTTTAGACAAACAATGGTGCTGAGATTGATACAAATTCTTGTGGCGGATGGCTTCACTTGGCCAACATCAATTGTTTTTGTAGATAGAAATCAATTGTTCTATTGTTATAGGAATAATGGGAATTTTTCATGGCTTGATGCTTTGCTTTGATCTCTCTTACAAATCAATTATTGGTACAATGCTGAATGTGCTATTTTTCCATGTATTAGTTTATGTTGATAGATCGTTCGGTAAAATGCTCACAAACACAAAATTCTTCAGCTCGGTAATATCTTAACGCAATTTAAGCTGGTGATGATTTCATGTCCTCGATAAAGGAGTTATAATGAAGACAACAATATATTTCCGATCTCTTCACAAGAAACAAAACAAAGTCAACAAACCACTTGTCTGAAAGTATCAATTTAATGTGCTTCAAATACTACATGTGTAGACTGATTTAAAAACAGTTCCATTTAAGCCTAATATACCATCGATGATCACAAGTTGAAAACTCGGCGAAGTATGAACTTCCAAGTTATGAAGAGTGGGTTCCTGAAAGGTGACCCTATAGTAAAGTTATATAGCGACAACAGAGACTGCACAGCAAAAATTGGATGAAACTTGTGGTCCGATGGATCATGAGAGCAATGATCTCAGTTCTAGTCCAGGTATATACATCTACGTGTAGTTCAAACATTTACGTGTAGTTCCAAAGGAAAGAAAAAAAGACCGAAAATTAAATGGACACGACTCAGTTTCATCCGGCTTCTGCTTTCTCTTGCTTCTTCGGTCCTCCGTACAAGACAATGAAGACGCCATACGAACTAGTAATCGATGATGGGTTCTCCGATGGTGAGATTTCTCTTGACAGTCCATGAAATGTTGAAGAGCCTCGCAGTGGTGAACTTGAAGACCTTGTTCACGTTTATGTTGTGTGTAGAGCTTGAGAAGAAGAGCGTCGCCTTCATAGCCCTCGCATATGCTCTTGCCTGCCGAAAGAACATTTCACAACATCATCAAAAGCTTCAAATCACACAGGCATATATTTAAATGTGTTTACAATGGCTCTCGAGAGATAAAATCCAGCAAGCAATATTCTAAGTAAAGTAAGTTGCAATAGATGGATTAAACCGGAAAGGAAGCTGTATCTCCGACTATCAATATTCAAGATAGTAGCCAATAGTCTGAACTCTGAAACGAGTGGACTGTCATGAATCGATAAGAATTCTAGTTTTACCATGTTGACAGGCCTACTGATGACATCCACAAAACACCAGGGCCGCAGCAAATCATTCACCGTTGGTGTGGATACCATTTTCGTCATTCCGGTGTACTCATGCTACGAAAATTTTCCTGCTCTTTTATTGAATCTTTCTACTATCTCGTTATTCACACCATTCATAAGACAAAAGGACTTGTTTATACTTTATAGTGCATAGAAACACTAGCCTGATTCACCACGGTCAATTGTAAATCTAGAGGAAAACGGGTAAAATCATCGAATTTTGTCCCGATTAGTACTGGAATGGCCGTCTGTAATAACAGCAATAACACAAATGCAAATGATGAAATAATATCCAGAATGAAGCTTATTCTTTGCATTATGTAGGAGAATTGGGACATACATAACTAAAGTGCTACACGTTATTCAGCCAAAATCTAAATAAACCCTTTTTGGTCCTAGCAATTATGAGAAAGCGTTTTTGTCCCTGTTTTTTAGTCAATAGATCACCTCAACATCAGTTTCAATCATGCCATTCAGTTTCCTGCAAAAAAAAATTACCAATTCAACCGATTTGGCAGACTAATATCGGTTGATATCCATTGAGATTCACCAAAAGTGATTCCAATTGCGTCAACCAACCTAAACAATGGTGTACTACTAACTCTATTATTAATAGCATGGCTATCATGCAAAAGATATACATGGGGAGGAAATACGTCCAGGTAAAGCACCACCAAAAGCTACCATCTACTCGGGAAAGTGAAATAGTATCTTCCTTTCTGGTAAATGAAAAATCCTAGCCAACGATGACCAGTTATACTTCGGTACAAATAATCCTAAAACTTGTAATTGTACCATCTTTCCGCGAACATGATAAATTATTTTCCATAACAAGAGAGCCGTACATGCTACTTTGCGGATGGTACTAAATAAACTTCCATATACGAGACTACTTCATTACAACTCATGTTTTAGGAACCCTTGGTTGCAAAGCAAAGAATAGATCGGGAAGGTTTTCCAATCAACTAGAATTGAAATCAAATGACCAAAAAAATACTAAACGCTAGAACAAGTTAGTAGTCCCTGATGGCCCAACCTAATGCTCAAACATATATATAAAACCCATATTGCATTTGGTGTGTGCTGCACGTGTATCATGACGAAAAAAGCGCAAAAGATTCAACTATTAATACTGGTATCATCAACTCTCTTCATTCCATGTTTTAACGTAATAGCAACCTCAATTAACTAACGCATGAAAAATACCATAACAGAACTAATGGAAGAGCTCTGCTGCTTACCTGATTCCACATCCTCGCTTGCTTGTACCACCCAATCACACTGCAAAGGAATTTAAAGAATATATGCATATATGGAATTAGATAAGCAACTCCAAATACAAATCTTATGATCTGGAAATGAATTCAACATTAATCTCAAGGAATGGAAACAGACCTCTGAAGGGTACACCGGCTAGTAAGATCAAACATAAAGAAGATTGCATCCGCATCTTTACAAGCAATTGGAATCTGGTCATTTGAATAATAGTCACCTAGAAGGGAACATATTTTTTATGTCATATTCAAATTATGATAAATCAAGATATTACCTAAATAAATGAGGCTAGCCTCACGGATTAGACTACATCATTTTTTCAGCCAAATTTACCACAGCTCAAGAGAGAGAGATAATGGAGAAGTGTACCTCCGACATCCCATATCCTAAAAGCAATTCTTGCCCCTTTAACTAATAAAGTCTTCACCATCAAATTTAGTCCATTCATCTCCAAGCATGTCTGGTCTTGCTCCTCTCCCACATACTTGGCCTTTGATCACAGTTCCAAGACAAATAAGATATGATCAGTACAGCTTGAAAACAGTTATGAGCTTTGAGCCAAAAAAGATAGACAGTAACGAGGTTATTGTGGCATATCTAAATACTAGCATTGGCCATAAACTTGTCATACACAGATATCCTATGTACCAAAACAGGAAACCCATCCAACTAATAGTGATTGCTTAAAGATTATGTATGCAAACCATCCAATTAATATCCAAGCTCAGCTGTAGAGTTGAAAGATCCCGCTACCTGTATTCGACAAGGTTGAACCAAACTCAATGCAAAAAATATTCCCAGTAAAGTTAAAGGTATAGAAGTGGAAATTTCACACGAAACAACAACGTAACGGGACCTTCTTGACATAGATGTCTATCTAAAGGCTAGACTACAAATAAAAGCGAGGAAAGTGAGAGACCGACATGTCAACACTTGAATTCCATACCAATGATCGAAAAAAGAGAGACCATGATGAGGTCATTATGTCATATCCATATATGAACATTGGCCGGAATCTCATCATATATGCCAATAATATGTGGGAAAAATGATGCTGAACTCAAATTCATTTATACACGGCACCAATCCAATCTATAGCTACCACATCATCGATTAAAGATACCGGTTATCTGAATTTAACAAGGTGAAACCAAACAGAATCCAAAAGGGGGGGGGGGGGATCTCCCGCCAATACCAAGGTGTAAAACTTTGGGTGCAATCTCACACCATAGAGCGAGCCACTTCTTCCATCAAGAACCGACAACATCATCCAAACACCCTTAACATAGACTCCTCACAAACAACCAAACCCTACAAATAGCGAAAATACTCACAGACCAATCCCTCCACACTCAAATTCATAACCAAGACACTCATGACTCCAGCATCCACCATCGATACAATCAACTCCATTCATCCGTCTAATCGCCTACAAGCATCGCACGCACATCAACATTTCTAACCACTGAATTTCAAACACATTTTCCCAAATTCTACAACTAAACCAATCTGATCAAACTCCAACAAATCAGAAACAAACCACTCTCAATCCAAAAGAACATACAATGAATGAACGATCAAACAAACAATCAAAAAAATAAATTCAAATTCAAAACCACAGCGAGGGGTTCAGTTTTGCTATACCACGAAGCTCGTCTTCCCAATCCTTCGATCACCAAGCAAGCTGATCTTCAAACACACCAAATCCTCCTCCGCTTCCTGCCTCACCTCATTCCTCCTCTCTCTCCCTTTCTCCACCTCGACCGGCCCCGCCTCGACATCATTATTCTCCCAGTCCAATAGCTGCGAGTACTGGCCGCCGGTTCTGGCACTTCGAACCCGGTCGAAGAAGTGGCGAAGGGATTTGCTGAGGTTGGACACGCGGTGGAGGAAGGTTTTGTTGCAGTCGGCGACGACGACGGCGACGGCGGCGGAGAGGCGGCGGAGGAGTCGCGTCATTTTTAATCCGGTGGTGATGTGTGCAGTGGAGCCCATTGTTGCGGTCGGAAGGGCAGAGAGAGAGGTGGAGGTGTAGTGGGGTGGTTGCTTGTTTGGTTTTGATTATTTTGTTGGGTTGGTTCTTTCTTCTTCTTTTTCTTGTTTTTTGTTTTTTTTTTTTTTGAATTTTTTGAAGTGTAAGATATGCTGGAAAAGGTAGAAATAGGATCCTCTGCGTGCAGCTGAAAACTGCATATGTGCAATTGAAAATCTGAATTGTCTGAATAATCCAACGATTAAATTTATTTGATGATTTAAGGATTGATTTTATTTTTTTATTGATTTTTATAGGTATAATTTTTTATGTGATTATTTTTATTGAATTTTTTTTAGGTTTTATTTGTTAGGATTGATATTATTTTTATTTTTATTTTAAAATTTTAAATAAAACGAAAAAGAAATACCCACATCCAAATAATACACAACACCACAAAACATAGCAGCAGACATTCGGCTCAGAAAAGGTGGTGGTGTTTTGAAATTATCAAATTATCCACCAACCCTCCATTTTATTTTGTTTTTGTTTTCTATTTTTACAAAAAAAATAAAAATAAAAAATTGTTTTTTTGTTAATGATAAAAAATTGATCCTTAATCTCATAAAGATTATGGGATAACATATTTGACACATTTTATTCGAGATTTTCTTTTGATCAATCGAATAATTCGTAAACCTAATAGATTTGAACTTTTGAATTCATATACATTGAATTTCACTTACACATTTCATTCTTCGTTTTCACATCAGTCAAGAAAAGTTGGTTAATGGGTTTTTTTCTGTTTTGTTTCATTGTTGTTTTGTCATAAGACAACACATGTATATTTTTCTTTTTTGATGCTCGTTGGACTCGTGATTTCCCAAAATGGTCATGCTTGTCAGCTCATCATATACTTGAAGTTTCAACTTATATATGGATCTTTCAATCTTCAAAGATTATCTCACAGTTTTATTTTCGTGTTTGTCCCCTCGCATGATAGCCCATGGACTACATATTCACGATCCGATGACCTCTTATCACAAATTAGTTTGTTCCTGTTTCATGTTAAAAAATCAGTCTTATCAAAAATTCAAATTTATAACAGTAGGTTCATTGTTGCATATCTTTAACAATACCTCACATTTGCTTCAACTTCGCCCAATACTGCACTAGAGTCCTAATTAACCGCTGTACAGAAAGGTGAAGATTGGTCCTAATGCAGCAGTATCTATCAACAAATAGTTTGATGTTAAGCCTAACAACAGTGATACGCCGTGATAAAATGAAACCAGAAAATTATGTCAACCATTGCTGCTTGATCTTGGATATGTCAATTTACAACCATTGCTTGCTCGTAAGCAAAAGCCTTCCCCTGCGGAAAGTCGAGTTACAAGCAAACATAATTTGATATCAACACTACCAGTAATATATTTATACGCAACAGAGCTTTTAAAATCGAGAGGTGTTCATAAATATGAATTCGTAAGCAATCGCTGAATCAGTACTAAACTCTTGCTCCAAAATAAAGGGCAAAACAGAAAGAACTTTTACCCTTCAGCCTCGGAGGCTGGAGCAAACATTTTGATTGAGACGAGACTCCTGCGGAACATCATCATATTTGATGTTTCGAACACTCCCAAGGATATATTTTCTGAATCAAAGGAAACCAATTGATATCGATATTCAGTCTCAAGCGATTCAAGGATACACAACAGCTCATTTTCTATCCTTAACAACGGAAACCGTTTCAACGTCTTGTAATTCGGTTCAGGGGCAAGCTTCAGTGACAAAAATTTGGTCTACAATGTGGACTTCCCATACTCACGGAGATTCCACATATCAATCATGTCGTGATTCCACATATCGATAGTGCATGAATGATCCCATTGACTCTGTTGTGGCCAACAAAATACAATGCAACCACATGTAGTTTCCAAAGATGCTATTTCATATTTCAGATCCCATCCTGATAATAGCAGCGGAGTCTGTAATAAAGTTTTATTACTAACATCAAACGTAATCAGTCTCAATCAGTTTAAAACCGACCATAAAAATAGTTCTCCAACCCACCTTACCATATTTCCATCCACGAGCAACATCACATAGTGATGCCATTTTCCCTTGCTGGGTTCATCATCAATAGTCCTCCACGAATCATCACGGAGGGAATAGACCGCAAAGATATTCTCATTCAACTCGTCACCATGAGACCAATACGGATAATCTCCATAAAAGAGTATCTTGTAATCCTTGGTTATGGGATCAAAACCCGTAGCAGACCACATATAATTTCTATACTATATCGTTGGTATAATCTTGAACTCCTTCGCGATCAGGTTCCATAATGCAAGATGATGCGTGTGGCTGGAACCATCACATATTTTCGGGCAGATGATTCCATTACACGACACAAGAAAAAAAGGTTGACCCAGGGACTTATATGGAGTAGGGATCAAAAGCTTTCTCTTCTTCGTTGGCTCGTCAAAGCAAGGAAAGGAACAGATCTAGTAGTCTGAGGTTGGTTGAGAAGCAGAGTTAGAAAACTACAAACCCACGGTGTGTGAAGACATACTCTCTTTTTTCTTTCTAAAAAAAAACCTACAAAAATACTTCTGTTCAATAAAAAATACAACAATTTTATTTTTGATATATTATTCAACACATATTTTCATGAGTTTTGTTACATCAATATAGAATGTAAAATTAATTACTTTTTAATTTATGTTATATTACACAATGAAAAGAATATGATTAGTTCGGCTTAACACACGTGGATGTTATCTTTTTCATGATAGGAAGCGCAATAATAGATATTCCATCTGACTTATATTATAGATCGTATTTTTTAATTCGAACCGTCTCAAAATATAACTAATATACAATACTTAATAACGTTTTCATATTAAAAAATCCTTAAAAAGAAAGAAAAATATACGAAAATTATTCGTTATATTCTTTTTTCATAAAAAAAATTATAAAAAATTAATATAAATATAAATTCATGTTTCTCCTTATATTTTGGGACAGAGGTTACTGCTTTGAAACGAGAGAGAGAGAGATATCACACACACGTGAACCCATAGCAAGGTTCAACCATCTCCGCCGCCGTCCTCTCGCCGGGGCCGGAAACCACGGCCATCACGATGCCGGCGGACTCCGACCACACCGCGGAAACCACTCCCCCTCCCGCTGCGGCGGCGAACGGTGAAGAGACGCACCTCCTCGACGAAGTCCTCCGCTTTGTCCCAATCTCCGCCGCCAAGGACTTGATCTCCGACGGGGTTCGATCTCCGTTACTTTCTCGACATCATCGGAAATTGTTCTTTTTATTAAAATTTATGGTTTTGTTTTGCTGGTTTAGTGTTGGAGAAAAGACATTTCCTGCGCTTGGTTCAGTTTGGTGGTGCAATTAGGTCGCATTGTTGTTTTGTGTTGTGGTTTGATTTTTGATTGATTGATTTATCCTGAGCTGTTGAGTAAAATGTCGGATTTGTTGATTTGATTCTCGGAAGTTGCTCGTTGAAGTAGTGGACGAAGTGGTTGTTTTAATTTTGTCAACGTAGGGGAAATACCAATGGCTGCTGACTAATTTTTATATTATATTATATTATATATATAAGTAGACGCGATGATTGTGTTCAATAAGGTTCGTGACGATTATGTTTGCTGAAGAGGTTGGGTAATATAGTGGAGATGTATGATACATTCGAAGAGGTCGAAACTTTCTACAATTTTTTAGGTCGCATTGGGAGAACAGGACGTATATCTTTTGGAATTAGGAAGTTCTATGTAAAGAGTTATATTTATAGTTTGACATGTGTTTTAGGTCATTCCTCGGTTTGGAAAGCTTCACTGCATCTTTGTCATCTATCCAACAAAACCATGGTTTGCTGTCATATTTTCCAATGCCTTGGACAGCCTAATTGTAGAATGTTTGATAGGATCTTGTGTTTGCATAGGCCTCCTTGAAGATTTTGTAAGGTTCTGAATTCCCACTGTTTTGGCAAGTAAATGAAGGCTCAGGTTACATACTACTAAAATGGTAGTGGTGGTGGTTTGCTTAACGATACCCCCATTTATTTGTCTTAGTGCAAAAAACCAACTCCATGCTGACCCTCACGGCCTTGGCACCAAGTCATTCAGTTCTTTAAATTGGCAGAAGTATGTGGGTGAGAGCAATATGTATACCACATTGAGTTGGTAATATGTATACCACGGTAATTAGGTAACCATGAGGCCCCCTCTCATGTTGAAGTTTGTATATACCATCAAAGGCATGATTTTCATAATTATATGTGTGCAAGATAACCTTTAACCAATTCTGAGCTTTGTAATTCAATGTTCAAGTGGGTAGTAGACGCGTTTTCAGGTAATTAAAGGTTCCTCGGAATTTATAAGACTATAACACCAGATACACAAACTAAGATGACATTTTTTCCCTTGATGACATTCTTGTCCTTCTTTCCTTAGGTTTGTTTTCGGTGCATCCTTCGACTTTTTGGTAAATATGGACGCAGCTGCTCTCTTTCTCCTCACGTATCCTGTACTGTGCCTTCTTCAGTTGGTGCTGGAGCGTCTTCAGATTCATCAATGGAGAATGGTGGGCTCGATGCAAACAGAGGTTCAAGCTCCCAAATTTCCGGAGAGTCGTTAAATGAGCCTGATATTTGCTGTATTTGTTGTGGGATTTTACAATTCCGATATCTTAAATGCGACAAAGAATTGGTAAAGCTTAACTCCGCCGGTGAATTTGCTTCATCAATATTTCAAATAATAAAGGAGGAGGGTCATCAGCCTGATGGATTTTCTCTTGAAGTCTCCATACCACCTTTCGCTCAAGAGAGTGAAAATAGAGCAAGGTTCATTTGCGGTGAACTTAAGATCCTTGATATTTATTATGTGAGCTGTTGCTTTTAGTTATATTTTTTAAACTATGATATTGTCTCTATGGTACAGTCGATTTTTCACATAATGAAATTGCCATTTATGTTTTGTCATATGCAGAATATAATATCAATATCATACAATGCAATGGTATGAATCCTCATTTAGCTACCCAATAGAAGTTCTCATCATGACATCAATCAATCTCTCTATGCAGGCTTTCAGTGGAAAAGAAGTATGGATCTGATTCCTGGTGCCAAGAAAATCTTCGATCTGAAGTTGTCTCGATAAAAGATGCTTTGAAATTCTCCATAAAAAGCGGCCTCGAGACGATGCTGGTTAGTGATATATTTTCCGTTTATTCTGATCATTATGAGGTTCTAGGTTGATCTTCTAGATTTACAGATGAAAACATGTCTGTCTTAATTTCCTAATTTTAATGGTTTGAGTTTGGAAAGAAGGATGCAAAAATTGATAAGGGTTGTTCAGGTTTATTTCGTCCAGCTAACTATTGTTATCAGCGATTAGCTTACTTCAACTGTATAGTAAGATTGTGGTTTCGCAGGGTGCTCAATGCAGTTCAAGCTCTTTTCGCATCAACTTGACTTTCACATGTTCAGAGGGAACCACTAATTACGGAAAAAGCATGGATAAGGATCAAACTTCCAAGAGAAGAAAAACAGGTGGCAAAGACTTTCTGGACCACTTATTGAACTTCTTGGACTTGGGTCATCTATGCTTTAACATATTTTTGTGTTTTGCTTGAACATTCTTCATTTTCCTCCAAACTTCTGCTAATCCGAGAGATGCTTTATGTGAGCAAAAAATTTGTGAAACATAAAGGCAGAATTACCTCTAGTTTTCAATTGACAATTTGATTTAAATGACCTAGGCTGACAACTATATATTCATGTTCCAATTTTTCACATCTTGCACTTATGGAATTGCAATCTTGGAACAGGTTCTGATTCTAACGAGGAGGTTGCTCAAGTAGCACTTAACAGCAATGAGCATCCTATTATGAATGGGAGCGCACTTTATAGATGTTCAAACAGTTTGCGAGAGACTTCAGAGTCCTGTAACGGTTTGGATTTGAAGGTAGTACTTATATGATAATATATGCTACACATTGGCTGCGTAATTTCCCTTCTAAATTATCCGTGAAATTCAGATCTATGTTCTTTTCTTGGCTCTATCTTTTGCTTCTAGCATCTCTCTACCCCTCCATTTGAACCTTCTTTGCATTTTTTATCCTACAGTGACATCTGGTCTTTTTTTCTTATGTTGTCTGTGTCTAGTCTTTGCCCTGCTGCTTGAAGGTTCACCCTTACAGGACCCCAGTTTTCATTGGTGGTAGGTACTTGAAGGTACTTTTTGGTCACTATGCCACATTCGATGTGCTCTGGTGTGGTTGGATTTTTTTTCTCAATTTGTGACAATGTAGTTGATTTTTCATGATTACTCTTGCCTAATGCCTTCATTACTTGACTGAATTTTCGTTGCTGAAGTCCCTGGAGGTCTAATGGGACAATTAACATGAGGTGCCATTGGGGACAAGTTTGCTGGATATTTATTTTTCACATGAGCCATAAAGCAGCTTGTGTTGATAGTCACTCTACCTTGTTTTGTCTATGTTAATTGTTGAGGAACTTAGATAAATTATGACCTAGGATGTTGAAAACGGTCTGGTGCATCTTTTCTTATGTTACATAGAAAGGTCTGTTGTGTGGTCTTGAATGAATAATGTTATCTATGTGCCTCATTCTATAATTTTATGCAGTGATTCACAATTTGGCCTTACCCTTTTGTGCTGTAGTACTCCAGAAATGTGAGCCAAACATGTTGGATCATAGGTGAAGAGAGAAAAGGAGAAGCATCAGTTGAGGTAAAAGAAGAACCGACTTTTTTTTCGTTGTCAACTTTGACACCGCCCTTGAATTAACTGATTTAAATCCATGCAGGAAATTGTAGGTGGTGCCATTCTTCCAATTTGCAAGGCTGATAATTACAAGTTCCATGCTGCTGGAAGAGAAGATATTGATGTACTGAAAACACTGTTTGGCTGTGTTTTGTTCGGACATTCATTTAATTTTAAGTTAATTAAATTTCTTTGATGTTTTTTGTTTTGATGATGCCTTGGATATTCAGGTCCGCATGCTTGGTTCTGGTCGGCCATTTCTTGTCGAGATACAAAATGCACGTGTCATCCCATCAACCGCGCATTTGAAAGACATGGAAGAGGGAATAAATGGCTTGGATGATCGATTGGTAGCTCCGATCACTGACTATATGCTTTTATTCCACTCGGGTGTCCCATTATGAAAGCAAAATGTTAAAAATGTTAACTATATGAAATCTGATTGTTTCTTTGTCTTTAGGTAAGGGTGAAAAACCTCAAGGTTGTGGATATTGAAGGGTGGGCTCTTATGCGTGAAGGCGAAGCAGAGAAGCAGGTCAACCTATAATGAATTGGCCATTGGCAATGCTCCTCATGTCCTTAGTACATCTTTTTTTCCTTGGAGTTTGCAGTTGCATGTGACAACTAAAGTTTCAAAAGGGCTTTTGCAGAAGGAATATGTTGCTTTGGTGTGGATCTCTCGTCCTGTGGAGGATGAAGACTTACGCACTCTATCATCGTTTAAGGATATGGTGAGTTCCATTAAAGATTCTTTTCTCGTCCTTCCCGGCTAAACTTTCTGGTGTGTACCATTGGTTTCTATATGGATTTCTGGCAATCGAAATGTGTTTTATATGTCACTGGAAACACGCTGCAAGCAACTATTTGGCAAAAAATGTTCCTGGGAAAATATGCCTTGTAAAGCAACAGAGAGACGATCTTAGTCCAAAAGGAGGAACCAAGATATGAAATTACACCATCATGATGGTGGCTTTTTATGCTCGGGATCGCTTGAGAATGGTCTTAGTATGATTGGTTGTTATTTTTAGAGACTACCAAGTGGCGCTCCTATCATGGCTGTTGCTTTCCTAAGGACGTGCTTTGTTCTTTCTGTTAACATGCTTCTCTTCTTCTCCCAAAGTCTGGTCAATCAAATTTTTAGTGCTCTCTTTACTGTGCAGAAAATAATTCAGAGAACTCCGATAAGGGTGTTACACCGCCGAAGCCCGCTAGATCGTGAGAAGATCATTCACTGGTTAGAACCTCTTCGAAACATAATATTGACTAGAACTGTTTCCTGCATTCTCGAATCTAACATCTTACGACAATGTGCTAATTATGTTGTTTCCTCTGTAAGGATGAATATTGAGAAGATTGCTGGAAATCCCCAGTATTTTTTCTTGCGTCTGTGTACACAGGTACGTGTATTCAAGCCTATAAAGATGCGAAGCAATAGTAACCAAAATGAGTATTGATGCTGGTGCTAATTGAGTTAACACCAAAGATGCTATCTCGAAATGGATTTATAATATGATCAAGTGACATGAACTATGGACAGTTGGATACTGCTTGTTCATTGAGCAATTCGTATCTTCTGAAATGAGATTTGTGAAGTCACACACGCTCGACTGATTATTCTTGTATACAGGCTGGAACATATATCAAGGAATTTGTTCATGGTGACCTTGGGCGAACTCATCCTAGGTATGTTTCTCGCTCAATTGGGAAAATGTGTCTGTAGTAGTGTGAAAGCATAGGTTTTGGGTTTATGAGGATGAATATATACGTAGCTCCAGTGTCGCATGGATTACATTTTTCAAGTTGTCAAGAACAGAGTAGAATGACTGATACAAGATCAATACTTAAAATAACGCTTTGCTCTTGACGATATCCTCTTGTGATTTCGCAGCATTGGATCAATATTTGGGTGTAGAGCCGAGATATTGCAGCTCGATGTGACCGATGTCAAGATGGACTGTTTTTAGTTGATAATAACAGCCTGTTTCGACTGCATTTGGCTACCGATGTGAGTCGCTCTTGGCCACAAGGAGAAGAAGATGGGAATGGAAAAGCAGGATTGAATTTCATTCGTCGCGTATCCTTCGTACAGCTGGAATTTACAATCACAACTGTGTTATAGGCACTTATTTGTAACTTAATCGCTCGTGGTTATTTTGTGCAAACGGGCCAATTAGAATGATCCTCTCACTCTCACATCGAATTATGATATCGGACAGCCCATGGAATTTTCCAAGACCAGGTGAAAAATAACACAAAAAAGGATGAGATGGGAAGAAACTCTTATCATAGATAGTTTTCGATCCTGGGGGACCTGTGGGTTTTGAGCTACTTCACTTCGACTGTGCCACTTTGATTTTGTTCACAGTATTCTCCACGTTTAGTATTTATCCTATTTTCTTCTCTCACTGAAGAAATAAAATCGAAGCTGGACTGGTCACTATGTTAGTAATGATCTGAAACATGAAGCTATAAAACCAAGATCCTTTTCAACCGAATGCCTAGGATTTCCTTTTGTTTAGTAATATTTTTTTTTTTATGTTTTATAATAATTACAATACGATTTTATTTGAAATTTTTTAATTTAAACAAAAATATAAAATTTATTAAACTCAACTGTAATATATCTAATATCTTCTCTAATAGTTGTTACAGAAAATCTCACTATCATTATAAAAATATAATTTCTTTATTAAATTTCATAAAATTTTAACACATATATAAAATCTCATGTCGATTAATTGTTAAGGTAGTAAATTATTCTTTTTAGAGCATTCATATTAGATATTATAAAATAGAATATATGTAAGAATGAAAAAATAGAATATGTAGTTGAAAAAATATTGATGTGATGTTAAAAAAGTATATTGAGATGTGTGAAGAAACTATAAAATAAGAAATAATGCTTAGCAACTCTTTAAGTATATAGTAATATTATAACATATTGTATTTTTTTATAGATGTAGTGGATATAAATAGGATATAATGGAATGTATTAAATAATAAAAATAAAGAGAAAAATATAATGCATCTGATTTGAATGTCCTTGATCCGAAGGAGGGAAAGTTCGGAAATAGATTTGTTCCCAAATCACCAAAACATAAGAACTGATTATGATATTTTTTATTTTTTTTGTGAGAGTCATTAATATGTTAGAGAAATTATGTACCTTCACATATTTATAATATTTATTTTTGACACTTAAATTTAGAATTTTTTTTTAATTTTAATTATCAATCACATATTCATTTCTCTTTTTATTTTATTTTTAATTCTTAAGTACACATAATATTCTAAAAATAAAAATATTATAAAAAATTTAAAACATCCGTAAATAATAAAACGTATAAATTATATGGAACGAATTTTTTTTTTTAATATATCTGCTTCAACACCTACCATAACTAAATCCACAGTTATTGGATAAGTTTAGGAGACTACAAGTCTAGTAATATCTCGAATCTCACAAAATATTTGCACCAATGTAATGAATTCATCGCACATGATCCACTTTCCACTCCTATTTTGTGCCCTCCACTGCCCTTTTTGCCCTTTCCTCATGATCTCTCAGTAATCACTGATCACAGTCAGAACACAAATCTGTCATTTTCTCTGCTACTAATCAGACCCACCAAAAAACATTTACCTTGTAAACAGAGAACAAGAGATGCAAGAAGCAGCAGCAGCAAGAACTTTGAGTACTTCATGGCGAAACCTATTGAAAGCAAGGTTGAAGAAAAGTGCATAACAGCTCTTAGTAAATATACGACATTTTATTTGAACACTGGAAGTGACTTCCATGAATGATATCGAAGAGGTACGAGTATTTAATAACCGGAACATTGTCCATGCTACGAAAGACAGCTAACTGGTAGATGCAACCCTGCCGGGAGTAAAAAAGCTCCATTGACGAAAATCAAATTAACACACTGGAAATTTTTCACCGACTGTACTTAAAACCGATTATCTATGTAGAAACTACACTGATAGTCACGATGTTCATAGGACAAAACCGACTATCTATACAGAAACCACGCTTATAGTCATGATGTTCATAGGTTTTTCTTTACTTTCTTGACTGCTGCTTTGAGCACATATTATTTTCCCTTTAATATAACCTATCGAAAACATACTTTCAACAGTCTACCGTTGAACAGAGTAATTAATTACGTAGTAGCAGTACTGCGGCTTTTGACTTGGAAAAGTAGACGGAGTGGGGCTAACTGTTGATCTTTATATATCTAGCATTAGGTTCAATCGATTGCAAAACATCCACGGCAGGTTGATGTATGAACGGGAAAAATTCGATCAGAACATTAGCTCATACTAACCTCTTCTTCATGCCGTTCTACAAGGTCGCCAATTCTACACGGGTAGTTCTACTGTAAGCTAACACCATCTAATCAAAACTCTGATTTACATATTGACATCCATAGAGGCCCGCATAACAGGACATGAGCTAGGGAGATAACAGAGTGCTTATAATCTACAATCACACGGAAGCCTTTTGTGATATGATCAATTTTAAGTCCTATTTCCAATATAAGAGACCAACAGAAGCTTAGCATAATGAAGACATCAAAAAGAAAGAAAAGACACTATCACTGCAAAATTTCATTGATGAGCATCGTCTATGTACAAGATCCAATTTCAATGATACTCGTTTCCCATTGAAATACACCAGAATTTTCTAAATCATGGAATGACAACCGTCGATAATTAGAAACACTCTTCTCTAGGTGTTTGGAAAGTATTAAAAGGAGACTTTGACAGGCATGGAGTTCATCAGGATGTATCACGCATGTGGTTTACGCCAGGTTTATTTCTCAGCATATTGGAGATTATATCAAGGGTGAGCGGTTGGTGTTGGAGATGATGTTGGACTGCATCCCCTATTCACCGTGAATCTTGTTATAGTGTGAACGGTATCATTTTTTGGCTTTGGAGGAGCAATTCATAATGGAACAAGATACAATTCACGGAGTAAAAGATGCTATCCAACAACAACTTCTTGACTATTGTTGCAGCACCAATGGTTTTCCCTTGTACCAAAGTTCAATGAGACATAGCGATCAGACCTATGATATTTGGTCAAGCTTGCATCTGCTAGCGCGTAAAAATATATAGCTGCGGAATGAGAAAGGAGAAAGAAATGCGGGAAAAGGATGAAATGCTATTCTCACCATCTCCACATAGGATTCAACTCAGGAGGATGGCATATCCTTGAGCAGAGCGAAGACACAGGACTGGTAATTGAAGAAGAGCCTGGCACCACGAGTAAAAAGTGAAAAATCAATAGATTTATAATAATAATAAAAAGAAACTGATTTTAAATCAGGTAGGATAGTTGATTTTTTAACACACAAAAAAAACGACAATTTTTTTTTAGGGGTTGATTTTTTCCTTTTTGTGTTTTAATTTTTCGATCAGATATTTCTTGTTTCAATAAAAAAAATCAACTAAGAAATTTGATTTAAAATCAATCCCTACAAATCCTTTATGATATAAAAAGTTATTTAAGTTTTTTATTTTTATTATTGATTTTGGAAAAAAAAAGATACAAAATAACCAATCAAATATATGATATATGTAAAGGAAAAAATGAAAATATATCATGACACAAAACCTTATGTGTGTATTAAAAATCAATGATGAAAATTAAAACAATAAAATGAATGAGTATTGGGATTTGGCCCAAATTGATGATATTGAAGCTCTTAGAGATTAAGTTCTCATCTTAAGATTATCTTCTTTATATGTTTTAATCTTGATCATTAATTTTGATTAGATATATCCAAGATTAAGTGAGTCAAGATACATAGTTGTCAAGCTCATATGTGAATACATCAAATCATTGCTCTTCATTCTATATACTATATATATATACATGTAGTACTCTCTCCGTTTCATAATATATATAATAGAAAGTGACGTCGACCAAAAAATTTCACAGCGCTAAGAATGATCCGTGAGATGATAAAATGATATTTTTATAAATTTATTATGAAACATTAATGATTATATAAAATATAAACTATAATTCTGGATCGAAATAAAATTTATATTTTATCATATATATATATATAACATATCAAAATATATAATAAACAATATAATTATTATATAATATTATCTATATTATAAAATAAAAAGAATAACAATTGTCATTGTGAAAGATGTAGAGTCTGCCGGACATAATAGCGACAGTAATCTAATCGATTCCTTTGTCTATTTTCATGACCAAAGATCCAAAGTCCCAACATCAACCTTTGCTTTGAACTGTGAGCAAATGAAAATCGAGAAACAAGAAAGGAAACTTCATTCCTAATCAAACCCATTCGTCCCTTCAAATCTAGACTCAATTTCTCCATCTAGGGTTTCGAATTCCAATTCCCACCCCCATAAAAATCCCCGTATCAAACCCTAAATCCCCTTCAAACAATACACAAATCCAACAACATCACAAAATGTGGATCAATATGAGGGGAGTATCGAATGAGAAGAAGAAGAAGGCGGAGTCTTCGGCGGCTGCAATGTCGCAATCGTCGTCGTTGAGGGGAATTATGATTCTTGTCACCATGCGCATGATTGGGCTTCCCGTTGAGGTGCACGTCAAGGATGGGTCGGTTTATAGCGGGATCTTTGATGCCGCTTCTGTTGATGGTGGATATGGTGGGTTGATTTGTGATGTGGTTTTTTATTTTGGTGTGTTGTGTTTTGGGGTATTGGTTTCTGGGGTTTGTATAGGATTTGATAGATGGGTTTTGGTTTGGGGGGTTAGATCAGTGTGGGAGAGGTTAGCTGGCTTGTTAGTCTCTATTTGGTTGTCTTCGGGTTTGGGGCATCGATTTGTTTCGAGAGATTGTTGCTATGTGATTGGGAATGTTATGAATTTGCCTCTTAAGTGATTGTTATTTTGATATGGCAATGGGGTGCTTGTTTTTTCCAATTTTGGTTGTTATGAATGTGATATGGGACAGGAGGAATTCGAGGGTAACACTCACATCATGCCGCCGTTGGTGTGGGCTGATTGAGTTTAATCATAGTACAGAAATTACAACTACTACCCAGGTAATCCCGTCAATGGAGAGGGTCTGGGTCATAATAGTGTGGAAAGCAAAACTTTATTTGTTTTGATTTGGGTATGTTACTTGAGGGATCAAAATATAGATGTAGTCACCTCCTTATGATTGCTGCCGGCAATAGGCATTACTTACTCAGATGATGATTGCCATCTGAATGAGGATGAGCAGCAGCTTCGTGATGTGGCTGCTTCATCTTTTCATTGTTAGTCTCTTTGATGCATTAAGCATCTGAAATGTGGTTATGTGGTGTGATTGGTTTTTCCTTTTTATTTGATATTTTATAAGCCTTTTTAATTGATTGATCTTATATTTTGGCTTTTTTTCATTCAGGGGTTGTGTTGAAGAAGGCAAGGTTGTTGAAGAGGGGTACTCGTGTGTCGAACATTGCCAGTGGGATTATCGTAGATACTCTTTGGGTTCTCCCTGGCGATCTTATTCAAGTAGTTGCCAAGGTTTGGTTTATTTCCCAAGTTTCCAGTGTCATAGTATTTTATTTTTTATTTTTTTTGGGACTAAAAGTTCAAACTTTTAGCCGAAAGCCATATATATACTACCCAGCTTTCTCATGCTGATACCTCTTATGGGTTCAAAGTCTGGCGAATACCCTGATCTTATGATAACACATGGAATGCCATGTTGAGATACAAATTTATCAACAGCTCAAGCATGAGATATTGAAAATATCTACTATTATTTTTACACTTCTTGTTATTCAACATTTATTCTCATAATATCAGCTCTATTCTGATTTTATGATTAGGATGTCGTTCTTTCAGCTGATGGTGTTTCCTCTGGTATGGTCTGCGATGACGATGGAGCTGTGGACATCACCAAGGCTTCTGTACATCAATATTCAGAAACAGATGAAGTATCTGCTGATGTTGATGTAGATAAAGAGAAATTGAAAATGAATCATAAAAGGTACTTCTATTATCTCCTGTATTTCTTTCTTATGGTGTTGGGGATTATTCTGCTTAGCATGTATGGTCTGAATACGCTTATATTTTATCTAACCAGATTATTCCTCGATGTGGACGGGATTAGTAATTCCTTCATTATAAGTTCTTGGGATTAACTATTCTTTCCGACCGAATGGAAATATTGTTTGGTAGTGGTGGGATTATGACACTTAATCCTATTGATAGTACGATGCATTGTTTGATAGCAGACATACATGTTGGCTAGTTTTATAATCATCTGTAGGTTGATGCTCTTCACCAGTATCAATATTCTCTATTTTGGCGAGCAGCTCGTTTTCGTCCTCTACTTGTTTTGTTAGGCACCTAGCTGATTTATGATTAATTGCATCCCGCCAAGGACACGACATCACGATCTATTTAGAGTTACCTTTTTAAGTCATTTATCTATCCCGTATGAGCACATGTTTGATCCTTTTTACTTGAGGTATCCATTGCTCCCATTGTTGTTTTTATTTTTGTTCTAGACTCCCATTATTTCCATTGTTTGATTTTTATGCTTTGCCCGTCGTATATATGTGTGCTTTCTCTTGACAGACAGGAAGCTGGCGCGTATGTGAATGGTGCAGTTAATGGATACAGCTTGCAAAAAAGTGCCATCGTGGAGAATCAATCTTCGCTGTCATCCAAGCTTCTCGTTAATGAAAGACCTTTGGAGAATGGTGGAATTCCAGATGCCAAGTCACTCCCTAATGGCCATAGTACCCTTACAGTGACTGATATTCCATGTAGAGAAGTCTGCTCCAGTGTCTCAAAGCCCACCAAGCCAGTTGGCAACATTATATCCAAAAAAAATCATGCTTCTGCAGATGTACTGGTTGCTTCCCAAAATAAAGTTACTACAAGAAAAGTTCAGGTAAAGATTGTACTAGAAACTTCTAGCTCAGGACTTTACAAATTATCATAGTAACATCCGGCAGAGCAGTGCCTAATTCATTTCTGGGCCATTCTTGTTGATTTAGGAGTCAAAGCTTAACCCTGGAGCAAAAGCATTTTCTCCGTCTACTGTGAACGTCAGATCAGTGGCGCCAGCTGTTTCGAGCATGACTTACGTCCAGAATAATCATCGCATGGTTGCAATCACTCCACAGCCAGAAGATGGAATCAGGCCTATGGCACCTCATTCATCTGTGACTTCTAAGCTTGTTCCTCCTGGAAACTTTTCTGTAGCAAATGGTGGGAACGGACTTCAATATGCTCAACCTGTATGAGTTACTTTTCCTCCCGTTCTTAATTTTTCTGTCCAGTCTCACTTTTCAAGTTTCTTTGCCTGTTAGGAACAGTACTCTGTCTATGTTTGATTGCAAAAAAATTTCTTTGCAACTCTTATATTCATTATTAGTTGCCGTATGTTGCCATTCTTTGTTTCTTAACATGGTTGTGGTAGATTTCAAACAAGGTTGTCGTGCATACATGATGTTTTTATCAGCAATTGTCAGTAGGGGTTCAATGATGCAGTGTCTGATAGATATAATTTTTTCATCTCCTTGGGTATAAGTCCTTGTCCTTGGTGAATAGTTACCTGCAATGTAGGACTCATAACAAACTAGCAAAAGGTGTTTCCATGTATTATATCGCTGCTCAAACGAAACGAAAGCTGTTGATTGTTGGAAGTGACTATTCATAGCATTTCTGTGATTATTCAATCTTTTACTTAGGAAACAAGGCCTATGTTCATGGTATAGAAACAAAGTAACGTACGTAATTACATATTTAGTGAACTTTGGTTGATCTGGATTCTGGCCTAGGGTACTCAGAAACTTGTCGCTCGAAGTAACAGTTCTAGAACCTCAGGCTTTTCATGTAAACTCATTTGTACTCGGCTTCTGCTCCCTTTCAGGTGCAGTTTACCGGGCATATTGCTAATAGAGCTCAACCAATAAGATACAACGGCCAGTACCAACCAGTTCAGGCCGGGGTTCCTTACATGCTTTCAAATCCACCAAATGTGAGTTTCAGCAGTCTAGTTTTTTAGCTTGTGCATATACACATAATATGCATTCCATCCTCTTATTTTTCAGTAGTTATATTTGCGGAATGTTTTTTCTCCTACACACACTTTTGATTTTAACAAGGCATGGGGGGTTTGTTTTTAGTTTTGAATGTAACCCGCTTCTTCTTTTCAGCTGTCGCAGGGAATGATCGAACGAGTGGGGCAGGTTGTCTATGTGCATCCAGTTGTGCAAGTAAGTTGATTGCTCTATCCTTCTTCATTCTAGTTGTTTAATTTGCGTGATATGTAGTGAACGTGGGAATTATTACCCGTATCTTAGCCCTAGGTGAAGCTTTGCTGTATGGATTTTGAAATATTCATCATTCAGGGCTCAAGAAAGAAATCTAGCCTGTGCTTGGAGAGATAGAGCTGGCCCTTTGTACTTCTTTTTATGTTGCTGAGTTTCAAGTTGCTTGGAACAATGTGATTGCTTGCATTTAGTTTAAACTTTAATGAAAGCTTGTGGTGAATTGATATGCCATTTTGTTTTTTGAAGGATATGGTTCAGATGGATGCAGTTCCCCATGTTCCGCAACCTGTTTTGGCGCCACATCAGATCCTCATCCCGAAGCATGACGGTATGGAAAAAAAAATGCATGAATGAAAAGAATTAAATAATAAGTTTAACCCCGTTTATTTTAAGTGGCCCCAATTTGCTTCTGGTTGATAGATCTTGAACAGGATGTCAACTGAAAGTCGATTATATGGCTACCATATTAGTTCCTCTTAGAAGCTGATGCAAATTCATTCTCCCATGAATCTGTGACTGTTCTGCTTGCTATCATTAGTAAGCTATGTCGACACAAATGCTACCCGGTATAAATTATCAGAAGTCCGTGGAAATGGCTGTGGTTGGTATATGGAAGCCGATAGCTCTATCGTTAACTACAGAGCAAATCGAAAAAGGAAAAAGAAAAATATGTCGACCTTTGTAGTTTACTTGTGATAAGTGGTACTAATAAACTTACTGTATCACGATCTTCTTTGGCCTTGGCGAGTATTTCAAAATATTGATTTATTTTTTCGTTTTGTTCCGTACAGGGTTTGTGTTTAGTCAACCACCACAGCTTTCTTTGACTCCACCGGCTATGCAGCAGCAATTTCCTCTACCGGGACATCTCCAGGTATCTCAACCTCCATTCCCCGCCATATGCCCGATCACTGTGTTGGCCTCCAACGGTCCTTACGATGTCAAGTTACTGTAAATGTGGATTTTCCTGCCAACGCACAGCGCCGCCATCCGGCTTTGGGGACAACATTACACATCTTGTTGTAGGGTTGAGTGTACGGATAAGTTCTTGGGAACTTCTATTGGGGAAAGATTGTTCGGGTGGCACACTTGTGCGCTGGTGCTTCGGCATCGTCGTGGTTGTGGTTCGGCTTTGGCATGGTCAGGCTTATGTTGTTTTTTGAACCATTTCGCTGAAGCCCATCTGATTGGAATTTTGTCTCGTCTATTGTTGTTCCCAAGTGAAATAGTAAAATGCACGGTTATTGCGTGAAATAGTCCATATCTAGCTACATTAGAAGGATGAAGAATTGATGCATTATTGTTTCATGAATTAATGCATAACGAGTATTGCTCGTTACGGATAGCCATGTTTCTCCACACGTGGTAGGTTTAGTTTCAGGTGCATTCATTCTTTCTTTGATGGTAGCGAGGATTTCTAGTCCTATCGAGGCGGGATTCTAGAGTTGAAGCATTTGTATCCGTAAACATTGTGATCTTTTTTTGACAACAAATATGGCTAAAGTCATATATTAGCTAGTTTATAATTTGGGATTTATATTACTCCCTCAAGAAAATTATGTTACGTATATAACTTAAATTATCATTAGTGTTTTCAATATTATTTTTCAAAAAATATTGTTTGATCTTTATACAATATAAGTAAAATTTTGTCTCGACAAATGTGTTTTTCAAACCGTTACCTTTAATTCGGGACAAATAGAGTATTAAAGCAGCCGAAATAAAGAAGACACACTTGGATCATTCCTCATCAATCATCAAATATCATTGTTGAAATATAGCATATTATCATTGATACATCATTGACAAATTTTAACATTTCAACACTATTCATATCCAAAATATAGCAATAACTTTGTCAAGATAGCTCTTACCGTTGGATTTGCTTTTACAATGTATTCCCTTTGTCCAATATTTTTTGAAACGTTTTGACTTTTAGTCATTTTTGAGATAAAGTTTGACACGCATCATGATCAAACAAATGTTTTTTTTTTTTAATTTTATCGTGAAACATCAATGATTATATAAGTTACGTATTTCAATATGAAATGATCAGACGTAATTTGATATGAAAATAAGACTCCGTAACTATACGTATAAAATAATACAAAATATATATATGTTATAAAAATTATGGTATATGAGACGTGGATTTCCAGTCGTCTGATCTTTTCAAGTGTACTTCTTTGTTTGAGGTGATATCTTCATTACTTTCCTGAACAAAGGTACTAGTCCAGGCCGCACCTGATGTGAGCATGGAGAGCATCATCGAACCTCATAACTTAGGGCGCTTGACGAAGATTGATCAATTGATCTTAAGAGACAGTAATATGATCCTAAAATACTTAGAAATCAGTTTGATCGGTTTTACAGTAACGACGAGACGTCCATCCGACCAAATTTTGCACGATTCCTCTTTAAAAATTATGCACCTGTCCGTACGTCGTCAGTTCAAACTGATCTCACTTCCCAATAATTCTTCCAAGATGAACATCAAAGAATCAACAAACATAATAATCCAAAAAAACTACATCTATATTTATCAAAATTTACATACGACTGCACCCACTGCAACCTCTCTGCATGACTTTCATGATATCTAAGACCAACCCAAAAACTTGATCAAATCTCAGGTATGCTCTCCAACCTTGGTCTCCAAGATCTCATCATCATCATCATCTCATGACTTTCACTCACATTCATCAAATGATCGAGCAACTGTCTAACTGTCAACCCCTTCACATCAATCCTCCCCATCAACTGCTCTAGCTGCTTCTTTGTTATCCTCACCTTCACCACCTCTCTTCTTGTTGCTCCTTTCCCTTCATCACTTTCCCATTTCTCCTCACACTCTTCCATTTTTGCCCTTCCTCCTCCTCCTCTTTGTTGCTTCTCTGTAGCTGATGTTGTTAGATATATATTTGTGGATCTTTCATCATTGGTTCCATCATTGAATCGTATCTTTGGTTGAGCTGGTTCCTCGATAGTTGTCTTTTGATGATGCTTCATGGTGTAACAGTTCCCCATTGGCTTCTTTGTTCTGTTTTTCTTTGCTTTGTTTTTTGGGGGAGGAAATGGGTATGTGTGGAGTGGGGTTTATAAATAGGAGGGAAAAGGAGGGGAGGGAAAGGGTCAAGGGAAGAAATTTCATGCGTTTGATTTATTGATTAACTATAGAGAGAGCATTTCACCTTGAGGTTGAAGTAGTGGAGGAGGTGGGCAATGTTAACTAGATATGTTTATGTCAAGATATAAGTTTTTGACTTGTATTCTTAATTGGATGTGTAGCTATCATAGCTTTAGTTATAAGTAAGTTGAAGATTTTGATGTATAATGATATGTACAATAGAAAATAAATGTCAATTGTGTAGAACGATGTAATTATTTTGGGATAGATGATTTTGATTTTAGAAAAAAAAAATATGTTGAAAAAATATATGTTAACTCATATGCAATAAAACATCAACCTTTAGATGGGACGAAGGGGAACTCTCCAAATGGAATTTACATTCTTCTTACAAGCCTAAGATCCGCTCATACATCAGTAGTACTTCGGTGGAGAATGATGTTGATATTTCATACTCGATGACCGAAGATCAAGAACACTACCATAGATATATAATGAACAAGTATATATCATACTAACATTCCCACATAGTTGTACTACCATTAAGAGCAAGGATCGTGGGCTGTGTTTTTTTTTTTTTTTTTTACAGCAATCTTGCTGTATTGGAATTCGATGATGCATATTGCACAACAAGCTTCTCCAGAAAAGGTTTTAGATTTTAATTTCTTTCAATTATTAAATTGTTTTGTTGTTGGACGAAAAACCCACTTCCAATTATTAAAAATAACTAGTTTATCATTCTTTACCTTTTTGTTCTCCATGCACGTTTTGGTCTTGAAGCTCTTGAGGAGGCTGCATTGGGCATGTGGTGACCGGTGACCGTTGAATGATGTGTGGGCCCACGATTTCTTGGGATCACAAAAATCTATGAGAGGATTGGTTCACTGTTCTTGCATTCGATGAGGAGTAGTAATATTCAAATGTCTTCAACATTTTTTGTTGAAAAATTGAAGTTCAACATTATTGAAATGTCAATTCATGTATGATTTTAACTCAAAATTAATTGGGGAGAGATTGGCGTGTAACCTGCCGTATTATTGTTGTTTAGGTTTGGTCTTCTTGACCGGAAAAATGTTATTTTCCATCGAGTACAAATTTATCATATGGATGTTGATTTGGACTAAAGAAGTAACGATACTTATGTGGTTGTTCAATTAATGTAAAATATACATAAACTTCATTAGATATACGTTGATAGGGGACATCCTATCATTAATTTGAATTTTTGATAAAATATGTACTTGTTAAATAGCGACCTAACTTATCAAACTCTGATTATGATAGTTACCAAATACACCATCAAATTTTTATGGTATTGGACTGTGTTAAACATGACATCGAACGCCACATGTATTTAGACGACTTGTATGCTCAGTGATATAAATATGCAAGCAATTACTGATGAGAGTGTGAATGTAGCTTAGGATGGAATCTTGGGCAACTCAAATTTCTAGGGAGTATATCTCTTTTTTTGAGGAACATATTTTTCTTTCTTTGTTTCTTCTATTTTTGTTGGATTGGATAGCAGCTAAGGACCTGTTCAAGATTTTTTATGAAGTATGAACACTAAAGTTTTATGGCAACTTCACGTTCAAAATCATTATTCCATATAAGACTCATCGAAGTACCTTTTTCAAGGCTATTGTACTTGTCCCACATCCACATGCAAATAATTGGTTTGACAATAGTAGCAATAGATCTCTTCTCTATTCATCCCATACTAGTGTTGAGCATGTAAACCTTCATCATCCATTGAAAGGTTTTGATTTCGGTTTTTAAAGTTGTTTTGGTGATTATGTATTACGAAAAGATTGTACAAGAAGGTTTTCTCGTGTTGAAAGCATCCGGCACTACGTACAAGTTACGTGGGATTTAGGAGAAATTTTCATACAATCGCGTCACAACATGATTTTAGTCCGTCGTAACGTATTGGTGAAATTTATGAGATTTAATCTCATCTATTACCCTTTTAACTCCCATCGTTTTTTTTACCATTTTAGGATGTTACTCCAGCATTAGTTAGGTTCATCATTGACCCAAATTAATAAAGACTCGTCTTGGTAGAGGGGTTATCACTTTGGAGACTAACGATTTGGTAAAATTAATGCCTTTGAGAGTTACACTTCTTGAGTTGATGACTCGATCTATATATAGGTGTCATCTTCTTCCTAAAAAGGCATGGGGCCTAAGTAAATGAGGAAACACTTCCTCTTTGTCAAGGTTGGAAAAATCTTTTTTGACCATTTTGTTAATGTTTTTTTTTTTACAAAACACTTGGTCTTTGTAAATTTTAGAAATAGCTTTTGTCGCCTTTTGTATTTGTGTGAGCTTCAAGTTGTGAGTGTTGTATTTAGTCTCTTATAGTGGATTTGTGCTCGCCAGCTTAGATGGATAAGTAGGTTTATTTTTCCATACTCGGTTTCCTACCATAAAAATTTGTGTCATTTGTCCTTTTTATGCACTCAAGGTTGTTCGTTGAGTATCATTGAGTGATTGTGAGTTAGGTGTTAACTATCATTAGTCCTTCATAAATAACAAGGGGTATCAGAACACAATGATAAGTTGATTAGATTCCTTATATTTTTTAAAACAGACAAACTAGTATCAAAATGTGTTTTGATTTAGAACGAAATGTTGGAGGATCGCATACAGAGTATAAAAGATTAGAAGTCTTAACGTATCAATAGACATTATAAGACTGTATGGTTCAATATTCCTCTAATACTGCTAAGGAAGAAATGTTGAGCACTGTTCATTAGAACAAATGAATTCCTAAAATTGCTTCACTTTTGGAGTAAATTACAGGTTTGTCATGGGTTATTATCAACCATCTATATCGCCACCAAATTCTTAGAATTTACAGAATTCAACATATTTCTTTTTATCAACTTCCAGATCATATTTCTTTTTTTGCAATTCTTCGAAATTTATTTCCTTATCTCTTCATTTTTGATTTTCCACGTATATCGAAATGACTAAAATTCATTGCTTGCTCGAATTTGATGTCGAACATGATCATTTCATTGGATCGATTTGGACTTGATTCATTTGATGTGCCATTAGATGATGTAAGGAAGAGTTAGAGCGGAAAAGAAGCTGGGATCTGCGATTGTGCCTCTTGTTTCTGTGTCTTACCCCCAGAAATGAAAGACGTTCCTGGAGGGACATTGTGGGAGAAAATTAAAGACAAAAAAGGCTGTGTTAGAACATAGAAGGGAAGGAGTTGGATTTGTATAATCAGTTTGGTGAGTTGATAGGTTAAAGAAAAAATGGTTTGCTACAAGTTAGTAACGAAGTCTATAGAGAAAAGGTTTTAGGAACCTGTGGAATGATCTTTCTTTCTTCATTATTCATCTTCTTCTCATGTTTTTCCGTTTCAATCGGTGACATTAAGGTGAACCGATAAAGTATGGTCATACTGGCAATCGCTAGGGGAGTGCACATTATTTCCGAACCGTTCCAACCGAATCAAAATCGATTAGAATCGGACCATATCGACATGGTACCGATCAAGTTGGAAGGGAACGGGACGAGCAATTTATGGAAATCGGATTTTCGATACGGTATGGAAAAAAATTTCAAGAATCATATCGGTTGCTTCGAACCGAATCGAATAGTTAAATAAATTTTGTATTCGAGTTTAGTGTATCATATGTTTTAGTAATTGCTTGTAAACTTATATACTCAAGTGTATATTAATTAGTGTGTGATATTTTAGTATGTCCCAAGTATACTTTCTCCTTTCTCCCATGTATCAATGTTCATTATCAAATTTAGTTTACATCAAGAAAGAAAGAAATAGGTTTTGCACTTATAAAAGAAGGGTTGCATCTTATATAGTTTGAGTAGCACTAAATGAAGTGGGCAATGTAATTATAAAATTGGAAATGAATGATACACAAAGACAAACTAAAAGCGATGAATATCAAAAAATTCTAAAACAATATTTTGTCAAACTTAATGTCAAGAAATTAAATCATCAAGCATATGACACAAAGAAATATCAACCACAACATTATCTTAATTTTTGTTTGTTTCTAAATTTAAAATTTCTTTGTGTTTAGGAAGATAAAGGGCATTCGCACACATTTGCAGAACCTATAAAACAATTGATTAAAAAATTACGGCATATTTATTTTACAGCAATTAGTATATTATATAAATTCATAAATGTGCATGTATTTCATGGAATATCATAAGAGGTTTTTTGATACTCAATAATAATAAACATCAAATACTTATCAACAATTAATTTTTAGCTACTAATTTGTAAACAACTTGTAACTTTAACTAATTAAAACAATCAAGTATAATTTTGAAAAAAGAAAGCAATCAAGTATGAAAATATAAAATATATTTAACACACCTAAAATGAATGTTAAAGACGATACATATCTTTCTTTACGACTATTTCTATTCACTCACCCCCACTTCGGATCTATTCCCCTTATCATATTTGGGTCCTGATCATGGTGATTGCTGTCCACATCATATTTGTGAAAATGATTTGGTTGGAATTCACATCATTTTTATATTTGACTAATTTTTCATCATCAAGTTGTCCATATTATTTGACCTTGTCAGTTTTGCATGATTATAAATCTTGAATGATTATCAAGAATGTCGAGAAGTATTACTATGATATAATTTTGATTTTGTAAACATTATATAAATCTTTTCAATTACTACTATATTTGTATTGATGATTTATGGATTAGGTTTGTGCAGTGATTGACATTTCGATAGCAGCAAAACATAGACATTAGACAATAAAGTTAACGTGCATATATCTCTTTTCCTAGGTTCAGATTTTGGATCATAGATTTCTCAAAAAATACATAAAGATTATACATAATTTTTCTAATTACATGACTAGATATTGTTTTCTGTGAAATTTGATAGGTTCGTGAAGCTAATTCTTAAAGTTGTCGATGCCAACTGGTCTGTTATGTTGTCTTTGTCATCTTGATAATGTTGTATTCATAATTTTATTTTGTAAATCTTAATGCACATCATTCACAAGTAATGATTTTTTGACTAATCACGAATGGAGTTATCATGTTGCTTAACTAATATCAATAATCAAGTAGTATGATGCTTTTATTGCTTGTAGATGGTTCAATATGCGCACTAATTGCTTAATGGCAAAGTCTTGAAACCAAAAACTTAAATTAACATTATTGCATACTAGAATCAACTCTTTATATAGACGATAATGAATGATTTTTTTTGTTAATCTAATAGGACGTTGAAATATAACCAAGATCCAATTCTTAAAAAAAAAAGAAGAAGAAGAAAGAAAGAAACAAACAAACACATTAGCATTATATGTTTATTTTCTTGATTGACTCAATATGTTGCATTCTAAAGATTTTTTTCAATCTGATTAGCTTAACTCCTATTTTTAATAAGAATGAAATTGTTTAATAATCAGTATCAATTTATCATCAAATAAAGTCAATAATAAGATGACATATGTAAACTAATAGAAAATTGACATATACAATGAATAAGAGATGAACACCTGAAGTATTAATAAAAAAAACTTTTACATTTATATTATATAATTATAATGATATTTCATGATGTAATTGAAGGTCGAATATATTTTTCCATCCAAATCATAAAACTAGACTATCAAATTATAACAGGGAAGCGTGCAATGTTAGCCTATTTAGGGACTTAGGCTACAACATTGACATAGGCATTGCACAATCGAGACTATATACTGTAGGACAATGTTTGATAGAGGTACTTTTTGATGTAATAAAAGCCCTGGAATTACTTGAGTAATTGGCTACAACAATTTTGAGCAGGTACAGAATAGGTCTTGGACCACCATGTAATATGCTATGCATTGTGCTATATGGAATTTTAGCTATCTAAATTTCACCTACATTTTATCATATTAAAATATTTATTTTGTTTCAAATAAATTATGATATTTTAATTTGATATGATTATTACTAAATTCATTAATTTTGTATTATTTGATCAAAATATCTTTTTGGATTTGTAGGAAGAAGTGGGAGTATGAATTGTAAGTGAATAGAGTGAGAGACAATAAATGAGAATGATAAAGAATAAATGAGAATGATAAAGATGATGTGATATAAAATAAAAATAATTAAGAAAATTTATACACAAAATGATTATAAATTTTGAAAATATTATAATTTATATGAG